>CM054058.1:93220194-93389577 GCA_028641055.1 Alopecurus myosuroides | reverse complement strand
ATGTAAGCAAATGTTCCCACGATTTGAGCCATGTAGAATCCTGCTCCGAGGTATGGCGTTGCAATCAAGTGTTTTCTCTTTATGTGTTTTTTTCCAACCACCCCGGCCCATTCTACAATCCTATATTCCAAGTCCAAGATCTCTAGAGACTCTTTAATTCACATGATGTAAAACAAAAACATGAAAACACATGAATGGGATATGCGTGTACGCGCAACATGAAGGTTTGGAAAACAAATGTTATTTTTTTAAATTTGGTTGTTCTGTTAAGAATAGGAAACACACGGTCAAATCAAAGGCAAACCACATGGAAATTATAATTACGATGCTATGACGCCACTCTAAATGAGTGCTAAATGTTTTGAAAAGTATTTCTAAGTGAATTGTAGAATCCTACATGTTTGGGTTAAACTGTGATGAGAGGAATATTTCTTCCATTTTTTAATCTATTTGTCCGGACAAAACGAAATAACAATGTCATCCTAGATAAAACAATTACGTCTTCCGCCTCTTGTTTCCTTTGAACCAAAGAGAGCATAACAACATCTCCATTTAGGGTTTCCAATTGTTTGAATTGCATTTATTTTGAATTTTAAGTGTTTTTTCACATCTCCAATCAAAATTCCAAGATCGTATTTATTTTTTCTTTCTAACGAGTGGAGATTTCTTGCTCCAGGGCTCCAGTGGTCCCTTTACGAAAGAAATAAAAAAGAATGCTTAGAAGTTTTTAAAATTCTGGAAAAAATCCGCATGTTGTTAATGATCTATCCTACAAACATGTAAAATTTCAGTTTGAAATAATTTATATTTTGAGCTACGCAGAAATGATAAATGAGTATATTTGAGTATACACTTTCAAATCTCTAAAATATACAAGATGTTGTCACTTTTGTGTAGTCCGTAGTATAAGGAATTTGGCATTGTGATTTTACATGATAGCAGGATGCATCTTTGAGTACTACTACATTCCGGATTTTTTTCAAAATACGGAGATATTCCGCTTTCTAATCCCTACTTTGTATGTGCAATAATATTTAGTTATTCTAATATAATCCTATAAACCTAGTATGAACGAAAGAGACCGATGGATTATAGGATTTTCCGCGGGTGAATGTGCAAAAAGGAGCAATCATGTGCGTGACCCACCCCCAGAAAAGGCGGGCCCACCCAACCGGCCCGTCCTGGGAAACCTCGCCTCCGTGCTCCGCGTCCCCAGTAGTCGCAACCGCCCAACCTCCCCTCGTCAAACCCGCCGCGACGAAGGGGGGAGAAGGACGACGAAGGGGCTGGCGGTCGCCTTCAAATCCCTCGTCGTCTTCTCTTCTCCCCTCTTCACTCCAACTCCCCCCCACCACCCCTCCTACTCCTCCTCCACTACCGCTCCCGCTGCCGACCTCGGGCGACTCGGGACGTCACAGTCAAAGCCGCGGAGGGATCGGTCGGAGCCGGACGCGGAGCCTTCTGCGGCGACCAGTCCACGGCGGTGTAGCTTGCTAGGCGCCGCCGTTTGATCCTATTTTTTGTGGTGGCGATGGGCCAGGGCGTCGTCGAGATCCAGCCCCGCGAGCTCCAGTTCACCTGTAAGCGCACGCACGATTTCCCCACTCCTCCTTATCCCCCCCTGTACGTGTCCGTCAGTTGGTAATTCTCATCCGGAGAGTGAATCGAGGAGCCGGCGCTAGCGTGCGTTTCGTGCCAAGTAATTCCCCCAGCGGGTGGATTCGTTCGTTCGGCGTGTGCCGCGTAGTCCGGAACTCGTCCGCCTGATTGGTGGGTTATTTTGGTACTGCAATTTCGTTGTGCTCCTTTCCGACCGGAGCGTGTTAGGCTTACTGTGAATTGTGAACTGCTATATTATTATCTGCGTTTCTTCTGGATAGGTTGTGATGTGAGAGATCAGTGAAGTTGGGAGGGATGAAACGCTTTTGCGGACATTAATTCCAGCTGGTAGCCGTTATTAGTTCCACATTTTTCGAGGTTTAGGTACTTTGCAGCTTGCATCTTCTAAAAATAGAGGGCCAGGGAAATCAGGAAGGATTATAGTTCTTTTTTCCTTTAGCGTGCTCTTTTGTAACGTGAATTACAAGAGTACATTCCTCTAAATCTTGTATCTTAATAAATTGTATTCTTTAGATTAGCTTTTATTGCAAAGCTGTTCGTTACTAGTACCACGTTATTAGTTGGTTGCTGCCTTTCCGTTCGTTTGGTTACAAACAGGTAGATTTTGTGATGTGAGTGGTTGTAAAGTCTCTCTGTGTCGATCTCAATAGTTGGCACATATTAAGACCAGTACTGACCAGCTTGCTCACTCCACTGATTGTGATGACAGAAACGTAAAACTCGGGTTTACAGATAAGTTAGCACTCAATGCAAGGCAGTCGCTGTTGCACCACCACCTGAGATGGCCTGATACAGTGATGCACATGCTACAACTGAAGGGAAACGGGCAGGCCACCAGTGGAATTGAAAATTTCCCTATCTCCATTTCTACATTTGATTTTCATATCAATTACCAAGTTATGAATGATGCAATGTACTGTGTTAGAGAAGTGCACATCCAATCAACAGATCTTTTCGATTTCAAAATTTCTCGTGGTACCTACTAAAGCATTAACTCACATAATAAGATTCTAGCATGACTACTTGTCGTATTCTTTTATTTCTATGCCTATGCTGGCTATGCACGTAAGTATGTGTAAATTTCTAAGTGCAAAAAGAATCGTGTCAATTTAATTTTAGCAAAGGAGTCACTTTTTGTTGAGATATAAAAATCTGACTTTGTTTTCTCTCTTTTGTTTTTATCAGTTGAGCTGAAGAAGCAAAGTTCATGTTCTGTCCATCTAGTCAACAAGTCCGATGAATATGTTGCTTTTAAGGTTCGCTCCTTATTTTTTTTTATGATGCTGCATAGTCTGTTTAATTCTTACTGTAAAAAATTCCCCATTAGCTACCATGTTTAGTGATCAGCGCTGAGCATCTATGAATGTAAAAAGTCACTCCCTCCATTACAAAATGCATGCTAGCCTAAACATGGGAACAACGCCACAAGAAGAATGATCCTGATAGCTCTATTGTTATCCTATTTACTGTACTTCTGCATTTTGTGCAAAGGTGCATTTCAATTTTGTAGAATGTAGGGAAAATGTGATATACTTTCATCTAAAATGGTAAAGCAATACCTATTTAGGCTTGATATGTATATAGTAAAGGAGGGATCATTTTCTATTGGTGTCTAAACACTGTCGGTTCTGTTGCTTTTATGTTCAATGCGAGATTTTGTAGGTATGGGTATGTACAGTGTAGGGTAATAGTGATATACAATCATCTGAAAACAGTAAATTAATACCTATTCAAGTCTAGATATGTGTTAGTATCAGAGTGACTATTTCCTATTGGTGTCTAAGCACTGTCTGTTCTGTTACTTCGATGTTCGATCACAGTTTAAGCATCAGAGAAACTGCAGTATTTGACCACCATTTTGGATGCTAGGTTAAGACAACTTCCCCCAAAAGATATTGCGTCCGACCAAATACTGGAGTTATCCTTCCCAGGGCAACATGTGATTTCACAGGTGTGTACACTACTGTGCTGTACTCACCATTGATAGTGATGCTTTTGTGTGTATTCCAAGTTTATTGCTCTACTGACCTTATTGATCTGAGCCAACATTTAATATACATACATTATAGTACTTCCTCCGTCTCAAAATAAGTGTCGTTGAAATGGGTTCAAATGGATGTATCTAGCACTAAAATATGTCTAGATACATCCATTTCAATGACACTTATTTTGAGACGGAGTGAGTAGTAGACATGCTAATTTTTTTATTGAAACAACTCTCTAAATATTTAATGTAAACTGCTTCTACTATTGTTCTGTGTTCATGTAAACGGGTTGATTCTCAGTGCAGTGTCCAATCAATTGGCTGTTTGATTTGAGCATTTCTCTCATTTCTTATTTGTTTTGAGGAATGAACTAAGTTGGTCCATCACCACCACATACTTCATAAGTGCAATGCTAAAAGAAAACTAGAAGATGGGGCCATCCCACAATAATCATAGCATGAACACTCATGATGGACCAACCCATCAATTCCTTAAAGGAGACATGCCGTAAATGAGCAGCATGTGCTTGCTTCTGAGGGAGGGTAGCAATTATACATTCTGTTTGTCTTATATTCAACTATTCATGGCTTGATTCTGTTAGATTTCTTCTTTTGCATTGCTCTTAATTTATTATTTTTGTTGTCTCTTAAATGTAGTTACCATGCAAGCACAGCGTACTGCTCCACCAGACATGCAATTAAAAGACAAATTTTTGGTGCAGACGACAGTTGTTCCTCCTGGTACATCAGATGAGGACCTCAATCCTGCTTTTGTAAGCAACTAAGAACATAATTAAGAAGCTTTACATGCATAATGTTCCTTTTGTGTTATGTGTCCTCATTGCAAGCCCTGCTCTTTTTTGCAGTTCTCCAAGGAAAGTAACGCATATATTGATGAAAACAAATTGAGAGTTGTCCTTATTGATGCATCTCGTCTTCCTGTGGAGCAACTGACAAATAGTGTCCCCAACACTGATGCGGCAGTTGAGGTTCCTGTGTCAAGACACACACTGAATGTTGAGAATGAAGTTCCAGCAATGGAGAAAGAGGTTCCTATCCCTCAGGAACAAATTTCAGCTGTTGTAACTGACATGCCTTCCCCTGTCAAGCAGTCTCCAATCCTTCGAGAAGTTCCTGTGATACTGCATGAAGAACCTGCTATTTTCGCAGAATCTCCTCCACCTCTAAAAAATGAATCTCCTCCCCCTCTAAAAGATGAATCTCCTTCCCCTGTAAAAGATACATCTGCAATTACCATTGAACAACTTCCTCCTCTGAAGGAAAACAGTGTAACTTCAAAGGTTTCTCCTTTAGAAGAAACTTACCCCAAAGAAGCTATTACCTTAAGTGACCGAGGACTTTTCAGTACGCAGAATCATCAATTATCTCATGTAAGTACCCAGTCTTTTGTTTTATTTTATGACAATTTCATGTTTAGCTTAATAACGCAAAAGAATATAAGACTTTGAAGCATGTTCTGTTCATCGAGACATGTATTGCTAGCCTTATACTGGCTTCTAGCTGGACAAAATCTCGCACAGCCCCTAAGTCAAACCTAGTGTTGTACCTGGCTGTATTTTGGTACTCTATATCTCTCATGTTAGATGGATTGAAGTTCAAGTCACTTGGATTTTCAAATACGATGGCAGAACCAGCATGAATCGTGACCGAAAATCTGTCTAGCTTGGTATAACTTTGGGAAGTGCTAGAAAATCTTTTAGTTTCTTTTTTAATGGATTTGTTCTTCCTGTAAACTGGAGTAAAAAATAGTTTTGGTTAGGTAAAGTTGATTATGCCTAACACACTTCAAGTATGATGTACCTGGAGATCTCAACACTACATTTTCGACACTACAGACCACAGTTCTGATCTGTTTATTTTTCACAGCCTGGTCATTTTGTTGATTCCTCCCTTGTATCAATTTGCCACAGGTAACAGAAGATGTTCAGAATCTGAAGTCAAAACTCAGTAACCTTGAATCCAAATTGGAAGGGGTAAGATCACCACCATAAAATGTGTTTGGATTGTTCAAACAACTTCCATTATAGGATATTCATGAGACAATGGAGCTTTACATTGTTTTATCATCTCAGATTTTTTATATTTGACAACACCCTCTGATGTGAAACAATAATATGCTTCTCTTTTGTAGGCTGAAAAGATGATAATAAAGCTGAGGGAAGAGAGCAGGTCTACAACCCAGGAGCGGGATAGGTTGCAGCAAGAGATGGTATGACTTCTTAATCACAGAAACATCTAGATGGTTCTTTTTTTTCTTCATACAACATGCAATTTGTCAGGCTCCACTATTTTGCAGTAACATAACAGAACATCCAAGTCTCCAGAACATCTTGATAGTCTTCTGTTCTGTAAACAATGTGGGGCTATATCCCATTGAAAATACCGTACATCCTTTCCTGTTCTGAAAAATGGGTAGGGGAAACACATTGATGAAAGAAAGATTGCTTGCCTGTAGCTTTAACTTGCAAAGAAGTACAAAATCTAAAGTGCCTTCTTCCAGGCAAAAGCGTGCCTCTCATGTCTTATCAAGTACTATAAGTATTCATGAAATTCAATTAAGTAATGGCACACTCCGAAAGATTCTCAGAAAGAACTGTAATTGCTCCTTATAGGAATTCGCTATGTTACTGAAATATATGGCCACCGTCACTATCTTTTCAAGTAGTGTATACCAAGGGGTGTGTGTGTGTGTGTTTGTGCATGACTTTATTGTTGTCCTGCATCTATTGTTTCTAATATTATTCATGACCTTGTCAGGTATTTCTTCAGAAGAAGGGAACCTCAAAGAGCCAACTAGGTTTCCCGCTTCTGTTTGTGGTTTACGTGGCACTCCTGGGTACATCCCTCGGCTACCTCTTGCGCCTATGAGACCGAGTATAACCGCTGTGTGCTTGAGTCTTTGGCAAAGAGTTGAAGGGCAGCTATACCCATAAATCTGGAAGAGAAGCATCTCTGTTAGCGCCATCATCTTAATTAATTATATTATAGTTGAGACGGTTTTGAACATAAGGCTACCACCAGTCGCCTGCCTGTATAGACTGGCCCTTTGCATTGTATAGAACCCGTCCAAAGTGTTTGCTGCTCCTTTAGACTAATTAAACCTTGGGTCTCGTCCTCCTGGGGAAGTTTTTATTAGCGTGTCTGAATTCGATTCTAGCGAGCAATAACAGCGGAATTTTCTTTATTACTTACCCTTGTTGGTGTCAATTTATAAAACTATTCGTAGTTTGCATTTGGTTTCACACGCCGTCTTGTGAAAGGCACCAACGAAAGCCCCTGTTGTTTTTTGTTTTTATTTTTTGTAATCACCGGGAGACGCACGAGGCGGCCACCTGAATATTTCCATTTCATCAAAGATAGGGTGGAAAAACCCAGAGCAGGTTTACAGAGGGGGGAGAGGGGGGGGGGGGGAGGACCACACAGAGTGGTGACCTCAGAAGTAACACACGAGGTAGAAGAGATGCAAGCATCAGAATTGGATAGGGGTCAGGTAGGTGAGCCAAAGGTCGACGTTGCCACACATATTCACCGGGAGACGGGCTCTCCAGAGAGTAGCGTCGTCCCGACAAGCCTTGACGATGCCGGAGATGGATGGCTTGAGTTTCTCAAACACAATACAGTTTCAGTGTTTCCATAGGTGCCAGAAGCACATCAGCCGAAGAGTGGACCCAGCCCCTGGTAAATGCATTCGGTCGTTGAAATAGCATTCTTACCAAGTAAGACCGCATAATTGTAGCAATCTCGGAGATGCAAGCATCAGAAGTAACACGAGGTAGAAGAGATGCAAGCATCAGAATTGGATAGGGGTCAGGTAGGTGAGCCAAAGGTCGATGTCGCCGCACATATTCACCGGGAGACAGGCTCTCCAGAGAGTAGCGTCGTCCCGACAAGCCTTCACGATGCCGGAGATGGATGGCTTGAGTTTCTCAAACACAATACAGTTTCAGTGTTTCCATAGGTGCCAGAAGCACATCAGCCGAAGAGTAGACCCAGCCCCTGGTAACTGCATTCGGTCGCTGAAATAACATTCTTACCAAGTAAGGCAGCATCTGCGGGAGAAACACCCCTCATGGTTTCAGAGAATCAGAGGCACCGTCTCCAAGAAATACCTACTTGATCTTAGTGCTGAAAGTTCTATATGTGAGACGTGACCCCCTAACCATGAACTATATAACTAAATGCATTTTTTTGCCGATCCTATTGAGTTGAAACTGAAAGAGTACCAATTCATCAGTAGCCAAATGCAAAGCTTAAATGAGTATCCAACTTACCAGGACCCCGAAGAAGCCACCACCCATTGCCACCCGGGAACCCAGGCCCTCCAGGAGGCACCAGACTCCACCCGCCAAAGTTTATGGGATTTACGTTCCAGACTGGGAGTCAAGACTCAAGAGGACCGGGAACCCAGGCCCTCCAGGAGGCACCAGACTCTGTCAACGGCAAGGATGAATGGGTGTATGTGGGTCGGGGCCGTCGCCCCTGCGGAGGCCCTTCCTCTGGGCCATTAAGGGAAGGTCACGAGCGTTGTCTCGCCTTCAAGCGTTGGGCTCGAGGAAGGTGCTTTCGTTGTCTCGACCGTGGCCACCAAGTCAGCGCATGCCGTGAGCCTTTCAGATGCATTCGGTGTCGTCGCCCTGGTCATCGGGAGAGGTTCTGTCGTGCTCGCTCTCCAGTTCCTCGGGATCACTCTCCAGCCGCCCGCACTTGCTCTACGGTCACACCTACTCCTTGCGAGCGAAGCCGTTCTCCGTCCGTCCAGCTAGGTCTTTCGCCGAGTATGCGCTTGACTGGGGTTGTTGACTGTTCGTCGCTGCGTGCGTTGGGGACGCCAAGGTCATCTGTTGAGTGTTGCAAGGATTCCGATGCCAACGCCTCTTTGGTCTCTACTTTGAAGTCTCAGGTTGCCCTGTTGCGTATGGAGTTCATTCAGAAGGTTGAGCTGCTTCGCTCTGAGCTCCACGACGCTCTTGCCAAGCTTCAGGATTCAAAAGTTGTGCCTTTTTCAGCCGAGTCTCTGTTTGACTCTGTTGATGAGGGGGCTAAATGCCTATTTGGAGATTTTTCTCCTCGTGCTCTGCATGTGACGCCGTCTGTCCTCGAGAGTGTTGACATCAGTGAGGTTGCGGCTCCAGTTGTGCAGTATGTGCTACAGGAGCCTTCTGGAGAATCATCTATGGCGCTTCAGATGGAGTTGGGCCCATTGGAGTCTCTAGCGGTGGACATGGCGCCAGCACCACACCCGTCTGAGCCCTGCCAGTTGTCCGCCTCTATGGATAGTGCAAGTTTGGTTGCTTGTGTCACTTCCTCACCTTTGAGTGACCAGGTTGATGTGACATATGTGTTGCCTCCTAACTCCGAGGCTCTGTTTGGCAAAGAGGTTTGTGACTTGCTTGTCAATTTGGAGGTGGCTTGTCCTGGATATGGTAAGGAGATTGCTAGCGTCTTGGCGGGTACGGCTTCAGATGGTGTATTCATGAAGGTGGAGAAGTCACTCAGGAAGACGAGGAAGAAGCTTGGCGTTGCAAGAAAAGCTTCCGCTTTTGCTTGATTGTTGTGCCCATTTGGGTTGTCTGTCGTTAGTGCGTGGTGATAGGTTGGGCGAGTTTGTTGGTGGTCGGGTTGTTTTTGCTTGTGGTTGTTTCTTGCTTTAGTTGTTGCTCTCGCTGGTTGTTTGGGCTTTTTTTTGTGGTGTTGGTGTTTTGTTGTATGGTTTTCGTCCGGTTTCTCCCGTAAATAAACCGGACACCTTCTTCTTAATTAATAGATAAAGCAAATCTTTTGCCTTCTTTCAAAAAAAAAAAAAAAAAAAAAGACTCAAGAGTGCAAAATGCTGACACAGCCCAAGCTACGGAAAATAGTTTTAACTGTATCTGAAGACTGAAGTCATTTCTTCTTGTGAAATTATTTCTCATGTGAAATTGTTGTTTCATGCTAGTCTTGTATGCATAGATCTAGTCGTGCATTGTATGTAGTTGCTATAGATAGTACAACGCCTTTTAGAACAATATACTGAAAATTGATTTTGCACACATTTCACCGTGCATGCTCAGAATCTCTATCATTCTTCACCAATCTTGCCATGACAAGCTAAGAGCATGTCTAACAGGCCCCCTAAAGCGCGGGCACCCCGTAAAATTCCGGCGGCATACAGGGTGCGGGCCAAAATGGCTGTCTAGCAGCCCCCGTATGCGGCCCGGCCCGTACGTAAAATTTAGGGCGCCTGCGAAATAGCCCCCGCCGCCCCCTACAAGTAGTGGGTGAGGGTCGGGGTGGGGGTCCAACCCCCCACCCGCAACCCTAGCTCCGCCGCGCGCCGCCCTAGCTCCGGCGAGCAATCCCGCCTCCCCCGCCGCCTCATTTCTCCTTCCTCCGCCCCTAACGCCTCCGCCCCTAACGCGCGATGAGCTCTCCCCACGGATCGAGCTCCTCCACCGGCCGATCGAAGCGCCGCCACGAGCCGGAGACGCTCGAGGAGGCGTGGCTCATCCACTGCAAACATTCATTCGCCGGGAGCCGCCGCGCCGCCTGGAAGTACGCCGCCTTCCCCGAGAACATGCCGCCGTCGCTGGTCGACTTCGCGGAGGGCGGCCGGTACTACTCGGTCGACCCGCCGCGCCGATGCGCGGCCCCCAATTCGAGAAATGGCGCGCCGGTTGGGAGCTGCTGCAGCAGTGCAAGCGGAGCCGCGGCGGCGCAAGCGGAAGCGGAGGAGGAGGCGCGGCGGTGCAGGTGGCGGCGACAGTGGAGGAGGAGGAAGCCGAGTTCTTGGCAGCCGTCGAGCTGTCCAAGAAGGACGCCGAGGCAGCGGCGCGCGCGGAAACGGAGGAGGAGGCGCAGGCCCTCGCCGACGTCGAGGCCTTCAAGGCGATGGAGGCCGCCGGGGACGTCGTCTTCCTCGATTAGGCTAGTAGATGGACGAGCTCGAGCTCGAGCAATGTAGCAGCAATGGTGATCAAATGAAATCGAACAATATTTTCTCCTGGGAAGTTTTAATTCAAATATACAGGCCGGCTATAGGGGGTCTGCTAGATGGACGAGTTCATCTGAGCAAAAAATTTGCTCGATTTCGTGTGCAGGGCACTCTACACGCGATTTAGGGGGCGAAAACGTAAGGGGTCTGTTAGACATGCTCTAAGCAAATTACATTTCAGCAACACAGTATAAGTGCGTTCTTTGTAGGGTCAGGTTTTCATGTTGTTTTTGTTTCATGTTGTTTTTGCGATACAACATGAGATCAGTATTCAAATCAATGAATCGAAACTTTGAGATGATAGTTTTATTTTTTTTCGCACCTGTACAGCAGCGATATCGCTTTTGTGAAAGTTCCGATTCATTTACGTTGTTCCCTGATGTTTAGGTGACATGTGGTACAAGGGGAAAATCTGAGCCCACCTTGCAATGCCTGCAGGTTACATCGACCCTAAAGTTGTCGGCATCAATCCCCCGTACCAGAAACCTGCATGGAGGAGGCACAGGGTATATGTTTTTCCGCAACAAAACCCTGTCCTGTTGTTAACATAATAGCAGCTATTTTCAAACATCTATTAACAAACGTACGCAGCCCTGTACTGATGTTTCTCCAGAGGAGGAACCTTTTAAAAAGGATGCCCCGGCTTGGTGCGCCTCACCATTTGAACCTGAAGGGTTACTAAGGTAGTATTTTCAGAGCCGTTCTTTGGTACCCTCAAATAAACCTCAACCGTTTATTTTCACTAATCCTAGGGCTAAAAACGCTGGAAAATGTTTCGTACTGGTGGTCGTATCGTGCGTAGTATGTTTCATACTGGTGCCGGTTTGCCTCCTCCCGTGAAGCGGGGTTTGGCCCAAGAAGGTGCCAGGTTTGTGGCCCAGGAATAAATCGCTCCAAATTTATGCATTTCAGCCCAACAGCAACAGGGACGGAGTTGTGCTGCGTGACGACACAGAGTCGACCTCGGCAATTCCCAAAAATTTCGGAAATGAATCCCTAGCCGCCGTCCGAACTCCGGCCACGACCGACTAGCACCGCCCGCCGAGCTTGGGCCACCACCAACCAGCGCCACCCGCCGAGCTTGGGCCACCACCAACCAGCGCCGCCCACCGAAGGTGCGCTCGCCAGGCTTCCCCGCCGGTGCTCCTCCCGCAACAACCCATCGGCCAGCGTACCTCTCGTCCCCGCTGCGTCGCGCCGGCGCGGGCGCCCGCCCAAGGCGCGAGACCCACACGCGCATCCCTAGATAGGGCGGACACGGGGCCGGCCGTGGAAGAACCCGCTCCCGGACGACATGGTGCAGATCCTGCGCCCTGGCACCGCCAGGAAGAAGCGGCACGCAACGTGCTGAGGTCCGCCGGCGACGCAAGCGGCCGCGCTCGGCACGCAGTTCCGGGATCAGGATCGGGATCTCATTGCGCCGCGCCGTCCGTGCCCGCGACTGCGCCGTGGACTCCAGGGACCCCTACAACCAGAAGGGCAAGATCGCTGTTAGGTGTAGGCACACTGGTAGCCTCTCTCCTCATTACTGCAATTTCGCTGACACGGAATGGTCGACTCCAGAGACCCCTTCGACCTCCAGAAGCTGCTGATCGGTGGGCATTTGAATCGTCCAAGCTAATCAATCATGCAAAAAATGTTTCCTCGTCGGATTCGTGTTCAACTAGCTATTCACTGCCATTGGCACAGCAGAGGATGCCATACAGGAGCATGCCTGAGCTGTTCACTGCCTTGAATTGTACTGCATCTTGTTAGGGCATCTCCAGCCGTCCCCCCAAGAGCCCCCCAAGCGGCGTTTTTGGCGCCGTTTCGCGCCGTTTCGCACCAGTCGCCCCCCCAGGAATCGATTTAGCGCCGTTTTCCGCCGTTTTTCGCGCCGTTTGGCGCCGCCGAACCCAGGCCAAACCCAGCGCGCTGGGTTCGGCCTGGGGGGGCGAAATGCTCGCGTGGGCCACGCTTGTCGGCGACGGAAGACGATTTCCCTCTCTTTTTTCGGCGCTTCCCTCCACTTTCCCCCCACATGTACCTCTCCCCCCGGTTTATTCCCGCCATTTCCCCCCGCACCCGAGATCTACGCGCCATGGCTCCCGCTCGATTTACAGGACCCCGCGCCGCCGCCGCCGCCGTCTCCATTCCCGCGGCCTCCGAACCGGCCAAGAAACCCCGCAAGCCAAGAGCACCGAAGGAGCGACCACCCGGCATGTCGAACAAGGAGTGGATCGCCGAGAGGTCGCGGCTGGAGACAGCCAACATCAAGCGCCGGGGTAGGGAGGCGGCGCAGCGGCAGAGGCAGCTCATGGCGCAGCTGCAAGCGGAGGAGCAGGCAGCCGCCGAGGAAGACGAGCTGGAGGAGGAGGAGGAGGTCCCAGACGAGCCACCTACGCCGGCCGCGGCGCCTCTCGCCAAGAAGAAGAGCCCTTTCGGCCCACGTTTCGCCGGCTGGAAGCAGTCGCCGTCACCGTCGCCCCGCATGTCGCCGCACCCGCCGCCAGCATGGTTCGTCGAAGGTGATTCGCTGGGAGGCTTCAACCCCAACCTCACCTTCCCCTACCACCCGCCGATGATGTATGGCAACGCGCCGGGCTACGCAGCTTCCCCATCCCACCGCCGCGCGATTCTCGCCGGGCTGCAGCCCCAGGACAGCTACATGGAGGAGATCATCGCGTCCGGCTCGATGGCGGCGGCGGCGAGCCCGGGCTTCCTCGATGCCAGCGGCGAGTTCTTCACGCAGGTCGGTGGCGACTACGGCGAAGGCGGCTCCGGCACGCAGGCGACGGAGGAGCAGGGCGAAGACGACGACGTGGACGAGACGCCCGTGGTGCCAGAGAGTACAGATCCGGCCGGCGAAGGACGGAAGCGCCGTGGCCCTGGCCGCCCCCGCAAGGAGCCCAAGGTGCCCGTGCCGCCCGCCGAGCCTCGCATCAAGTGGCTGAACAGGGAGGACTCGCTCCTCGCCGAGGCGTGGAAGACGGTCAGCTTGGACCCGATCATCGGCGCGAACCAGCACGCCGACAACTACTGGAAGCGGGTGAAGACGGCCTACGACGAGCGCCGCATGATCGATCCCTACTACGCCCCATGCGTCCTCGACCGCGGCCAGAAAGCCATGGCGAACCATTGGGCCAACATCCAGGCGTCGTGCAACAAGTGGCACGGCATCCAGGAGGAGATCTCGGCGAGGCCGCAGAGCGGCGCCAACCGCGAGATGGAGATCGTCCGCATGCTCGAGGCGTACAAGAACGACGAGGGAACCGACTTCAAGTTCCTCCACGTGTTCGTCCTCATCGAGACTTGCGAGAAGTGGGCGGAGGTGCGTCGCTCGATCGGCAAGGGCAAGGAGTACGTCCCCGACGCGGTGGCTGCGTGCGCATCCGAAGGGCGTCCGCCGATGGGCCACAAGAAAGCCAAGCTGGCTAGGGACGGCGCGCCTGCAGCGGCAAAACTGCAGGCATCCATTGAGACCTGCATCGCCGACGCTTAGGTCCAGGCCGGCAGGAGGGAGGAGGTCTCCAAACAGCGATGGGCGGCGCTCATGGCCAACTCGCAGGTCAAGATCGACCTCCTCCGGACTGGTACCGCCGCGAAGAAGAGGAACAACGACCTCGCCTTCCTCACGGGCGGCGACCCGGCCGCGATGACCCCCGAGGTGAGAGCTTGGTTCCTGGCGCAGTGCAACCTCATCCTGACCGACATCAGCGCGCCCCCGGCCCCGACATCGTCTGGCGGCGCCAGCTACACCACCGCGCCGACAAGCCCGCACGCCGCCCAGGAGGATGCCGCCGTCGACAAGGATGCGCAGCCCGTCGTCGACCTGGAGAATGGCGAGCCCGCTGTCCGCTCCGACGCCGTCATCGACCTGGATGCTGCGCCGAGCTCGCCGCCTGCTCCGACGCCGGCCGACGCGTCTGCCTGATCGCCTAATTCTGCCACCGCCGCGCGCGCCCGTCTGTGTGATTCGATCTGAACTATATTTGATCGCCCACCTGTGGCGTTTTTTGTAATATGATCGCCCGAAACTATGGCTGCCGATCGCCGAACTAGGGCTCTGTTTTTTGGGGGCGGGAAGAAACTTTTCGAATGATATCGGTGCTTTATTTTCTGGGACGCCGAACGGCTGGTGAAATCGCCCCCCAGGTTTTGGTGCGGGCCGGCGCTATCGCTAAAAAGCGCCGATCTGAAACCTGGGGGGGTCGAACGACTGGAGATGCCCTTATGTTGTGCAAATGCGTCGGTTGCCAGTTAATTTGGCGAAGCCGGATTGACAGCACCGACCCAGTGATGAAACAGATAGCGGCGGCCGGCCGTTTAGCGGTCGTGCGAACCGTGTATTGGATGATAGGCTCGAAGATGATGGCTCAGTTTGAAGATTTAGTTTCGACAGTGTTAATTGTATCCCGTGTTGTTAGTTTGAATTTTTATTCAGTTTCTCTCAGTGCAATTTCAGTTCAGTTACGTCATTGTACCCATATGTGAATAATTAACCAGTTAACTTGTTCTCAGGACGTTTTAAGCAATGTTTGGATAAGTCTTGGCCTACGAGTTTTAACCATGTTTCTTTAGCAGTTTGGGAATATTTGTTCAGTGTGGCAACCGTTGTAGTACTAACTGGATCCTTTATCATCATAAATCGGAGCGATTAGAGGACATCGTTATGATCTCCATGCATCACATAGGACAAGCAGGGAGAATCATATATTTGGCAACACACGTATAATGGTATTGCCCATCGTCCGTTGTCAAGAACATGACCTTACACAGAATCAAGTTACAAGTGATGAGCAGATCATTATCCTTGGTTGCGAAAAGACTTACAGATCCCAAATCCCAGGTACAATTCCTAAATGCCATCTCAAAACCCATAATGAACCGGTTAACAGAAAACATCACTGCCTTACAGATCATTTTCCTTGGTTGCAAAAAGCCTTACAGATGCAAACTCCTAGGTTCCTAAATGCCATCTCAACACACATATTGAACAAGTTAAAAAAAAGCACATAGAGAACCACCAGCATAGCCTGGAGTACCTTCAACCACAACAGCTCTCTCCATCCGTGAAAGTTTTCCTCCGGATGGATGCTCAAATGGCTTGAGAGGCCAAAATTAATAGGCAATTGCAACAGCTGCTTGGTTTGCATTAGTCGGGGCAACACTGTTTACAATTGTGGTCTGTAACATCCCAAGTATGAAAAATAGCCATTAGAATGTTTTGCTCTCTGTTATTTTATGTTTTGCATCATGGCATCATGTTGATTGCATTTGTTTTGCTTGTTTTCCTTTTGTTTTCCTCTGTTTTCATTTGTTTTCCAGCTGTTTTCCTTTGTTTTCTAATTGAATTTCAACTCAAATTTCAAACATTTTGTTTCATACTTGTGATGTTACAATTTCCAAAATGATATTTCAAATCAAAACAATCATTTGTTTTCATTTGGTTTGCCTCTGTTTTTATTTGTTTTCACAATGGAAATTCAAACAATATTCAACCTTTGTTTCATACTTGTCATGTTACAATCTTTTTCAAATAAAAAGTCCAACTCAAAACTCCATTTGTTTCCAATTATTTCCATAATGTTCAACTATTAAAATGGTGGCTTCTAATAGATCAATTAATTACAAATTGCATTCAAATTCAAATCAAACCAAAAACATCACCTAATTTAAAATTATGGAAATCACACAACAATCCTAATCAATTGTTTCTAATTAAACCAATAGGGTTCACCCTATTAAAAATATGGTTTTCACTAATCATCACTTAATTATCAAATTCATTCAAAATTGAATCAATTTGCAAACAACAAAAGAATTTGAACTTTTTTAAAAATCCAAACTTGGCAAGTGTTTGTTTTTGAACTAATGAGCTTACCTAATTTTTCTCACATTTTTCCTAGCCCTAAACCTTATCTATTTCTTCCCTTTCCATTTTCTGCAAAAAAAAAAAAAACATAACAAAAAGAATAAAAGCTAGCAGGGAGAGAGAGAGAGCACCAGCGGCCCAGCCCAACTCCCCTAGCCCATACCCCTTCGACCCCACTTCTTCTCCTACCTCCTGTACGGCTCGACAACCGTTGCCTCCACGTCGGTTCAGAGAAGGAGCAGACGGCTGCGAGCCCTCCCCCTCTCCTATAAACCTAACCGATGCCCTAGCCCTGCCCTACCTTTCTCCTTCTCCCTCCTTCTCTCTTCTCCCCCGCCTCCATTCCCTTTCCTTCCACCTCTTCTCTCTGCTCTCCCTCTGAATCCTTACAGCTACTGAACCTGTACCACTCCACCGAGCCCCTCTCCCTCCGGCGATCACCGGAGCTGTGGTCTCCCTCCGGCCGCGGTGAGGGCGGGAATGGAAAGCCCCCACCGCGGGCTCCCTCTCCACCCCCTCGGCTCGGGCCGGGAGGCCTCCCATCGCCGCTGCCGTCCGCTCCAAGGCGCCGTCGTCCCCCTGCTTCGCCCGACTTCCTGCCCCGACCGCCCCCTCCTGCCGCTCGGTGAGTCCCCTCGACCGCCTCCCTCTCCTCCTCTCTACTCAAGCGCACGCATCACACGCACGAGCAGCGACCTCAGGTCACCACGATCAAACCACAGCAGCGATCGATCCGCGCCCGATGCCTGAACCACGATTCAGTTCGTCAGTTAAGTACAAGCCACGAGCAACAGCATAACCCTTCCCACGGCCCCTTCTGCCAACAAAGCACAGCGCACCGCAGTGGCTAGCTGCCCCTTGCGCGCCCAGGAGATTGGGGGTTCGATTCCCCACTCCCTCAAATAAAAACCAACATTTTATTTATTTATTTGTTTGGTTACAGAACTTCCCCCAAATCACAACCAAGTCCCTGTATAGTTCTTTCTAAATCCTTGCAATTTATTTCCACGTCCCTAGTTAATAAAAAAATGGCAGATTTGCACCAAATCTTGTAAAATGCATAACTAATTCATCTTAACTCCAATTTTAACTTTATAAATATGTTTTCTGTCCCAAATTAAATGTTCTACCCAGATATAAAATTCGTTCACTGTTTTGAATATTTTAAATTGGTGAAATATTTAAAAACTTGCTTAATTCACTTAAACTTGCAAAATTCATAACTTTGGCATAAAAATTCCAAATTCCACAAACTAAATATGTTTTCCAATCAACTTTTCATGTAATTTCCAAATATAAATTTTGTTTGGTGTTTTGAATAATTTAAATTGCTGAAAACAACTGTTTCTTGTTTAATGCATTTAAAATTGCCAAAATAATAACTTGCTCATTTTAAATCCAATTTCCACAAATAAAATATGTTTTCCATGCAAAATTAAACCACCTTTTCAAATATAAACTTTGTTTCATGTTTTGAATAATTAAAATTGGTTAAATGATTTAAACCTTGTTTAAATCATTTAATATTGTTAAATTCATAACTTGATCAAATTAAATTGTTTTGGGATATATAAAATATGTTTTCCAACCATAAAATTACAATCTTTTCAAATATGAATTTGGTTTAATGCTTTGAACAAATAAAAATTCAAATAAGTTCATGTTTGAATTAAATTCAATTAAATCTTGCTTAAACTTGTTTAATTCATAATTAAATCACTCCAAATCCTTTTACAACAAGTGAAACATGCAATCCACCTAAAATTGTGTGTTCTTATCAAATATGAACCTTGTTATCTATTTTGAACAACTAAAATTGGTGAAAACAACAAATGCTGGTGTAACCCCTTTAAGAAACCAAATTTCTTAACTTAATAAACAAATTTTCAAACTTGGTAAACCTTATTTCCAATTAATTCTATTGTTGTTATTTTGCTGTTTTCCTCATCCATGCATCATGCTAACTCACTTACACATGATGATTAGTTGTAGAACAATTAATTCAACCATAATTCATGGGCTTTCCATATGCAATCCCAATTGCATGTGGGTCCATTTAATCATGTTGCTATCTTGTCAACTAGTTTATTTCTGATGCATCAATTAAATGGTCATGCATCATCCCATGTTTGTGCACTATGCCATGTTATTGATTGTTTATCTCTCTGCGTTGTTTGTTTGCTTCTTCTCGGATACACGACGACATTGAGACAGACGATCTTTACGACACCCCTTCTGAGGATCTAGCCCAGTACCAGGCTACTGAGTTTGCAGGCAAGTTATCACTCACATGAACCATTGTGTTCCTTTCAACATTGGTTACCGATACTTTCCGTTGTCTATTTCTGCTAGCCATATGTATCGTTGCTTCTGTTACGAACCTATCACATGATACCCTGAACCCTGATATTGCCTCACTTCCAGTCCTATAACCCCGTTGCTTGGGCCCGTGTCGTACTAGCATGCTTAGGGTTGTTTTTGCTCGAGTCTGTTATCAGTTACTTTCTGTTATCATATTTGATTATATTCTGGGGCTCGGTGTTAAACAACAACCTGTTAATTTGAGGTAATAATAAATTGCTGATAAGGCACCGGCAGGAGGCCCGGCGTGGTTTTGAGGCCTGCTAGTGTCGACCCTAATAGGAAAAGGGTCTTGTCTACTGATCCATGATGAGCGCACTATCCGCATGTGGGAAGCGTGTATGGGCGCCCCCCTCAATTTGATTCGATTCGCATCTCGTCCAAATCACCACACTTAGTTCGGGCTTTCCATTTGATGCACGCATATGCAGGTACGAACCCGAGGCCAGGGTGGAACTTTTGTAGTCGGCATTTAGGGCGGCGTGGTCTTCCAGTGCTATGAGGGTCCCCTTTTCTTCGTGGGGCTCGATTAGCCGCGCACGCACAGCACGTGGTGCTTTGGGCTTGATGCGAAGAAGAGTCGAGTTGTGTTGAGTGCCCCGCTTGGTGGGAGGCATTCCATCTGGCGGGTTATTCTTACGTGTACGGCCAAATTGGTGCACCCCTGTAGGGATAAATCTTCTCGAGAAGCCGTGTTTTCCGCGGTTATGGTTAACTTGGTGAAAGTACTGGCTAACAAGTACTCAGAACAACTTACATCTAACTAATGATAACTTGACTAGTAATAGGCTTATTGACACAATAATCTGAACCATCACTAATTCAACTGTGTGAGTTATCCTCGGATTGCTTCTTTGGATAAGGGGCGAGATCCAGGATGGGTTTGTTTGGTGGTTAGCTATAGTTGGTTACGATACGCTATCTTATCCCTTTTCTGATAGCCGGAAGTTGTAGCGTGTTTCTGTAGTTGGTTAGAGCAGCCAGTTGCAGCATCTTCTGTATCCCCTTCCTTCCGTTGAACCCAAAGCATCTGTGCTTGGTGTTGACGGGTTACACTTTGGTGAATTGTGAGTCTTGCTTGCCAGTACGTTTATGTACTGACCCCTTTGGGGCTGTGGTTTCCGCAGACTACGTTTCCGAGGATCCCCATGGTGGCTACTACGTGGAGTATGACGAGACTGCTGACGAGTAGATAGCGGACCCGGGCAGGATCCGAGACTTCGTGGATGGGCTCCGTCTTTTCGTTTCCGGCCTCTTAGGCCTATTTGGATCTTGTCTGTACTCAGACATTTTTGGATGCTTCCGCTGTGTTGTAATGATGTTATGTTGGGACATGTGTCCTCTGGATGATTGTATTTGCTATCTCTGCTCTAGTGAGAGCTATTTGCAACTTATTTTCATCTTTTGTGTCTTAGAGATATGTTATGTTATCATTCTGTTAAACGCAGTTGACGTACCATGTGTGTATGGTATGAAGTACGTCAATGGTAGTATCCTGATTTCTATGAGATAGTTTTCATCGACGGTGAATGGTAGAGATTGGTTGTCACACATAAGTGTTGGCCTACTCGTAAGAGATGCGGGTGCCGGTAAGCCCCGTAATCGAATCAACTACTGTTCAGTTCGTACGGTGAGTATCCTCTAGAAGTCCGGGTGCGACATGGTCGCCACACCATACTCCACCATAACATTCTGCTCCACGGAACGGCCAGATACTGCAGGCCCTGCTTTCAGTAGTTCTGAGAGGTTTAAAACAATGTACTTGCATGAAGACAAAACTATTCTGCCGCATAAATACCTGTTTTACAAATAGAAAGAGACAATTATTAAAAAGCATAGTATAGCAGAAATAAATTGATATAAAGATACTCGGTGTTCTTCCAATGGAGCACACAAGTAATCCCAGCAGAGTGATGTTGAGCGGTGGGATGGGGAGAGAAAGTATGTACCTCTGAGGGTTACAGAGTTGATTGTTTGTTTTCTCAAATCACAAACCACCTGTTATGTAAAGAAGAGGACAGTACATAATATGCATGGTCATTATAGAACTAGGTTCGCCGGTTGATGTTTAAGCAAGGGCAGATTTGTTGAAGCCAAATAAGGTCGAAACCATATGTTGTTTAAACCAATTCTCTTAGTCGTTCTTCTGACCCAGCAAAAAATAGAAAAATTCATGTCTTCTATAGATTTACAACCTATTAAGCATTCCTGTATTATTGAAAAAATTCAGATTTCACACAGGCATGCCAAAGAAAAGGCAAAGGCAGACTTGACATGATCTCGCAATTCTTAAATCTCCCTATGACCAGGCAGGGCAAAGGAGTGTTTGGAATGAGCCCCTCTAGAAGTTGATAAAGTTCGACAGCGGTTGACGACTACCCTATTTGTTTTCTTTCAGAAGTACGATTGCTACCGGGAAAACAAGATTCGGTAGCAGTTTCAGAATCTGTATATTTTCATTGATTTTGTATCCAAACTAATTGTGCAATGGCACAGTTACCCTGAATATGCAAACATATGAACAATTTCAAAACCAAATTCGGTACTGATTTAAATGCAGCCTACCACTATCAGCCAAGATGCCCAATTTCTAAACTATTAGGAGGATTATTTACGCCGAGCAGTTACTCTATATCAAATATGCTGACAGTCCATCAGGAATACAGGTGACATTCCTGTCAGTTTACCTTGGCTGACGGAAACGGCAAACATCAGATGCGTCCGGGGCGTGCTCCGTCAATTGCCGCCGAATTCAACAAGCAGGGCGCAGGGGGCACTGGCGTCCATTACTACGACAGAATTTTCGGGTGCACGAAGGAGAGGGCGTTGGCGTCACGGCGCGGTGCGAGGTGCGTCATTGGATATGACCCGGAGGCGACGGCAGCGCGCTTGCTCGTCATCCACCGCCGATGTACGCCGACGGAGGTGACGTGCAGGCAGAAGTGGAGGAGGGAACATGGGGCGGGGGCGGCGGCGGCGCAGAGTTCGGAGGAGCAAAGTGGGATGGCGGCAGGGTCCGATCGGATGGGTCAACGAAGGGTACAGGTCTTGTTTGCCTCAAGTCATTACATTTTTCACCAAATTCCGACTTCCTGGGCCTCGGTGGGCCAAATCTTTCTCGACCCTACGATCAAACCATACTAGTCATATTTGGTGACCAGTAAAAGGTACTGTAGAACTTGCCTATTTTCATCAGAGGTCAAGGAGGGTTGTGTGATGTACAGTTCAGTGCTGACAGCGTTCTTTCTCGAAACTTGCAGCTCATTCTCTGCAGTGTTAAGTACGATCATCGGTGTACACTACGGGCATGTGCTTGTTCACATGAAGGTTACTTTGCCTCACATTGAATTGTAGGCCTTGTTTGTTGGTGTTGAGTACACGCGTGTTGATTGTTGGCTGTGCCTGTCAATTTCAGAGTCACATGGACAGGCTAAAGCAGTGGCTTACCATGGGCATAGCTCTCCTTGTTCTTGGAATCATTCTGCATTTTTCACGTGGTAACGGCAGAAAAATAGTAACATACATATGTTTCCGCTCCTCCCCTGTCCCAATCCTGGTTCTTTCATATCCTCTTGCAGCAATTCCTCTGAACAAACAGCTATACACGCTCAGTTACATCTGCGTGACTGCCGGTGCCGCTGGCATTGTCTTCTCCATGCTCTACTTCCTAGTAAGTACCTTTTTTCAATTGTAATACTCATTTCTGTGAGTTGGGGGGGGGGGGGGGGGGGGGGGGGGAATATACTAGAACAGCTCATTTTTTTTTTGATAAAGACTAGAACAACTCATAATGTAAACCTATAATAAAGCCCCCTAGCTGACTGCAGATTCAGTAAACATCACACTCATTCATATGATAGTAACAGCAAAGTAAGTTTGATTCTGAACAATTCTCAGTTACACTGTCGAAATTAACCTGGCATGTTTCTAGGTCGACGTCGTGAATCTGAGCTACGTCTTGGAGCCGCTCTGGTGGATCGGCATGAACGCGATGCTGGTGTACGTGATGGCGGCCGCGGGCATCTTCGAAGGGTTTGTCAACGGCTGGTACTATGACGGGACCAGCAACACTCTGGTAAGAACTGTACAGCACCACCGTCAGGCTTCAGTGCACGACATCGCCGGCAACTGCTGAGAATCTCTATCTGGGCAGGTTAACTCGGTGATGAAGCACGTGTTCGTGAGGGTGGGCATCCTCGTCGCGCAGATCCTGCTCTGGGCGCTCGTCGCCGGCATCCTCCACCGCGCTGGGATCTACTGGAAGCTCTAGCTAACAAGGGACGTGGTCGTGTGCACTCAACTGTGCGTACAAGGCAAGGCCACATGCATTTGTTTGTGTGAGATCACATGGTTACAGACGCTCGCATCAAAAGGTTACACAAACAAATCACAACAAATTCGAACAAAATTACACAAACAGATCACAACAAATTCGAACAAAATTACACCAGGAAACCCGAAAAATGGATTTATAGCTGCGTGTACGGTGCATATTGGAACAGCGGCGCGTCATCTCGCGGGGTTAATACTACGGGGATGAACTGAACTCCCGGCGGGACCTGCCGGCGGTGCCGCTGGCCACCGGCGTCGGACTGGGCGACGTCCCGCGGCGCGCCGTGTGGAGAGGCGCGACGTCGCGGCGGATGTCGCCATCTTCTCTCGTCCGACTGGATCGCTGCTAGGGCCCTCATGAACGCGTGCTGCTTCGCCATGTCTCGCCGGCAAGTCGGGCACGTCGGCTTCGGCGCCCTGTGGAACCACTCGCCGATGCAGCTGCCGTGGAAGGCGTGCGAGCAGCCGGGCAGGACCATGACGCCGGCGGCGGCGGCCAGCACGTCCATGCAGATCGGGCACTGCGCTGACGCCCGATCCCCCGCGACGTGGGAGGGTACCCTCGTCACCTCCACACGCGTCGGGCTCTGGCCGGGTTCTGTGGAAGGTGCTGCCATCGCAAACTCGAGTTGCAGACGGTGGCGTGTCGTCTGGTCGGCCTATTCGGGTGTCGCTGCGGTATATGAAGGTCTCCCGATGCTGTCCGGGTCGGTATATGAAGGCCTTGGAATCCGATCCTGGCCGCTCTCGGACTCGGATGAAAAATTGTACGGATGGGCCTATGTGCCGGAAATTTGCACATTTTTTTCTGTACAAGGAACGGCTTGGAGGGCCTAGCTGCACATATTCCGTCCATGGGGTACAAAATTACAGAAAATACCAGGAAGATAGAAAATTACATACTGGTCCTTCGTTTTTACAAAGAGAATCCTAGTCAATGAAAGGAAAACGCATTCACGCTGAGGATTTTTTTTTTTTTGAAACGGAAAAACCCGGCCTCTTCATTTAGTCGATGCATACAACCCTTTATTACCAATATCCAATTCAACGTATAGTTAAATAAGAAAACACATATTAGCGAAACTGAGCCGTGGCCACATACACCAGCCAACGAAAGAGCAACATAGAAGAGCTACGCATCATGTAATCTCCTAATGTGCAACCAGCCACCCTGGTTAAAGATAGCCCGAACGACCGCCATCAGCCTTGTGCATTCAGAATCCAAACGTCCTCGTTGGCCTTCTGGGAGAAGGAAAGACCACATATGAATTCAGTGCGTGGCCCGATGAACAACCTGCAAAAAGTGACCAACTTTTAAGTTGTTAAAAATAACATCATTTCTGCAATTCCAAAATACCCATAAGAAAGCACATACACCGATGCGTATACTAGCATTCGTTTGTCTATCCACCCCATTCAACCAATTCCCAAATAAATTAGCAACATGGACGAAGAACGCTGCAAGAGTCCTCCCACACGGCCTCCTCGCACAAGGTTGAAGAAGCGCCATACACGACGCCTAGACAGGTTGCCCTTCTAGCCAAGGATCACGACAACAAAACATGTCCGATATGTGTGAATACGAGTTGCAACAGAGAACTTCCTCACAGCGACCCCTATCCATCGACTACAGCAGCAACAACCACCTTTTCATCGTTAGCACCACCCAATGGATAATAAGAGCATCTCCAGCCGCGCCCCAGGAGCCCCCAAGGCGACTTTTTTTAGCGCTGGTGCGCCGTTTTTCTTCCAGTCGCCCCTCCAGCCCAGATAGCGCCGGTTTGGACCATTTTAGCGCCCGACGAACCCAGGCCAAACATAGCGCGCCGGGGGGGGGGGCAGTTGGGACGCCGGATGAAAATGGCGTGAAACCGCGCGAAAGTAGTTCCCGCCGTTTCGCTCGCCCGCGGTCCCGCCCCGATGGAGCGATTAACCTCTTGGGTGGCCCGATCTTCACGAATCGACCAAAAACACGAAGAACGGATGATGAACACGATGAACACGAGAGGGGAATCAAGGGGAAATCAGGGGAAATCAAGGGGGAAACAGGAAATTCGAGGGGAGATAACTAGCAAGAACTGAAGAACTCAAATCTCCCGTCAACTAAGCCTCTACGGCCGCCTACGGAACGATCGATCTAACCGAACTCACCTTATCGGAAACTGCTTCACAACCGTGGCCGGTCCACCACGCCAATAGAACCTCAAGGATTAGTTGAGAAAGATTGGGAAATCCCTAACTGAATCCCAATGGGAAAGGATATGTAACTTGGTGAATTTTGATACGATCCTAGATACAAATCATAGGAGTAGGCTTGATACGGTCCTAGATACAAATCATAGGAGTAGCCTCACAAGAGGGGTACAAGAGCAAGGCTCAAAGGTCTAAATTCATCTCTAACCTAGACCTGAAGCGAAGGGGGTCTATTTATAGTCTAGTACAAAGGGGGTAGGTGGAAGGAGGAGATACAAGGGACAAAGGCCCAAAAGTTGGCTCGCAGGCCGCGCACCAACGGAAGCTCCGGTGGTTTTAACAGTAGTACCGGTGCACCCAAACCGGAGGTACCGGTGGTTTTACCGCTAGTACTGGTACACCGGTAGTACCGGCCTTGGTTCCTGTGGCGGTACCGTCAATTGCACACCGAACGGGGTTTTGGCGGAGGCGGCACTGGTAGCTCCGTTTCCTGGGCTTCATCACCGGTAGTACACCGGTGCGGGTTCCGACGGAGACTCCGCTACGAGCACACAAAGTGGCGTTTTGGCGGAGGCGGCACCGGTAGCTCCGCTGCCTGGGGATCCGCGGTAGTACCGGTGCTTTCACCGGTAGCTCCGCTGCCTAGGGCTTCTTCCCTTCTTCTTCTTGAGCAGTTTCTCTTCGGTTTTTTGTCTATCCTTTTGGCCACCATCTTGGTCATTCTCGGCATGCTCTTGGGGTCCACTCAACGATGTGTAGCTGATCACGCATAGAGTATTTCCATGAGATAGCGCACCATTCACCAAGTCATCGGGAGAATAGAGAGAGAGGATTGAGTTCACCTTATCATGCATTGCTTTTGTTCGTGATCTTGTCATGGGTCCACTTGGTGATGGTCTTGGTGGAATGGGGTGTGCTGCATCATCTCCCACCCCCTTGAAAAAGAGTTGACCTCGACTCGTGGTCTTCCTCATCACTTGGATATCCATGGAAGGGAGAGAGATCCTTAACGTTGAAGGAGTTGTGGACGAGGTACTTGGATTGCGGCAAGTCGAGCTTGTTAGCGTTGTTGTTGATGCGCTTGATGATCTTTAAAGGTACATTACCTCTTGGCTTGAGCTTGGAGTCGCGCTCTTGTGGGAAACGGTCTTTGCGCAAGTGTAGCCAAACGAGGCCGCCTTCTTGGAACACCATGGATTTCTTGTTCTTGTTAATTACGGATGCGCGTTGCTCGGAATGTTTCTCAAGCGTAGCTCTTGTGGATTCATGGAGCTTCTTGATGTAGTCGGTGCACTTGTCAATGTCCATGTTCGTTTGCTCGCGTAGAGGCAATGGTAGGATGTCGAAAGCGGTGTTGGAGTTGAAGCCTGATACGTCTCCAACGTATCTATAATTTCTGATGTTCCATGTTGATATTATGCCAATTGCTACATGTTTTCTCCCTTCTTTATAGAATTTTTTACACGTTTTCCGGACTAACCTATTAACAAGATGCCAAGTGCTAGTTCCCTGTTTTTTGTTGTTATTGATTTCAGAATAGTTGTTCTGGAAATATTCTCGGAATTGGACCCCACGAATCCCAAAGTTCCTATTTCCCCGGAAGCATCTAGAAGTCCGAAGAGGAGTCGAAGACGGGTACCAGGGTGGGCTCACCATGGCCAGGCGCGGCCCCACCCTTGGCCGCGCCTGGGGGTGGTGAGGGCCCCCTGGTCGCCCACCGACGTCTCCCTTTCGCCTATTTATTCCCCTCCGAAGGAAAACTCTACGTACCTGATAAAAAATCCCCGAAAAGTTCCGCAACCGCCATCGTCGTCAACCCTACATCAGGGGGGGTTCTAAAGCTGTCTCCCGGCACCCTGCCGGAGACGAGATCATCACCGGAGGCCTCTTCATCACTATGCCTGCCTCCGGAGTGATGCGTGAGTAGTTCATCCTTGGACTACGGGTCCATATTAATAGCTAGATGGTTGTATTCTCCTCCTATGCCTCAATGTTTAGATCTCGTGAGCTGCCTAACATGATCGAGATTGTTCTTATGTAATTCTATGTGTTGTGTTTGTTGGGATCCGATGAATATTGAACTTATGCCAAGTTGATTATAGTCTTTATTGCATATGTTATTTGTGATCTTGCATGCTCTCCGTTGCTAGTGGTTGCTCTGGGCAAGTAGTTGCCAGTGACTCCAAGAGGGAGTAGTTATGCTCGATAGTTGGGTTCATGCCTCATTTTCGCCTGTGCTCGAGTGACAGAAACGTGACGGGGGAGGATGTGCTGTTGCCACTAGGGAGAAAACAACGGTGTGTGTGCCCGCGCGCACATTCATTGCTTACATTACACACATTGCTTAATGCGATTACCTGTTGTTTGCAACTTAATACCTAAGGGGGTTCGGATGAGAACCTGAGGGTGGATTATTAGTCATAGATGCAGTTGGATTACGGTCTATGTATATTGTTGTAATGCCCGCACTAAATATCATAGTAGTCAGCATGTCATGAATGTGCACTACGGTGCAACCTCTATTTGTCAATTTCCCAGCTGTAATTTGTTCACCCAACATGCTATCTTTTATGGAGAGACACCACTAATGAATCTATGAACCCCGGTCCATTTTCCTACACTGTTAAACAAACCACTACAATTCACTGCTTTCTTTACTTACTGCAAGCATACATCATTTTCCACACTATACGTCTAATCTTTGTTTTAAGCAAGACCGGTGAGATTGAGAACCTCACTGTAACGTTGGTACAAAGTATTTTTCTTGTGTTGTGTGCAGGTTCCGCGTTGTTGCTCACACCGGTGAGGCGCCATCACCACCGTCAGTGGCATCAACCTTCCGAAGATCCTCTTTCTCCTACTGGATTGATAACCTCGGTTCTTAACTGATGGAAATTCTTACCGTTGTACTCATCACACCCTCCTCTTGGGGTTCCCAACACACCATCCATAGCAACAAGAATTTCTGGCGCCGTTGCCGGGGAGAAAGAAGTATTCTCAATCTCCGTCAAGGCACCATCAAGGCGTATCAAAGAATTTCTGGCGCCGTTGCCCGGGAGAAAGAAGTATTCTTGCAAGGGGAGTCTCTCACTCTCAACCTCTTTATTTTTTATTGTCTTGTTTTTATTTTTATCTTGTTTTGCTTCTTTATATCAAAAACATAAAAAATTTAGTTTACTTCATAGCTGTTATTTTTTTTCTTTTCTGCTCTTAGTTTAATCTCTAATCATGATTCTACCCAAGTTTACCTTGAAAGACGTACCAATAGGTAGGGGTGATATAATTGGGAAAGATAATATTGGAGAGTTCTTTAATTATGTTAGTCAAAGAATTTGAGGATATATCCTTAACTGAACTTGCTCCAGATTATGAAACCGCTGCAGCATCTCTAGTTCGTATGCTCGAAGGTAGGTTTGTTAACCTTAATCCCATAATACAACAAATGTTCCTCAACCTTGATAACATTAAGGATAGCGAAAAAAGAGAGTTTATTCTAGGAACTTTGTTTAAAGAATTTGGTGATGTTGCCATTGAGGCTAGAAAAGTTTTTAACCGATTTGAGATGTCAGGCTCATGTGTAGATGTTAATATCACACCGGGTAAAGCCAATGATAAGGAAATTAAAATACCAATACCCTTTAAACCGGTAGGAATGCATGAGCTCTAGAAAAGAATTTTGATTGGATTGTTCCTGCAAACCCATTTGATGAAAGTAGTGTGCCTAAAAGTGCTGATAAAGGGACATCTAAAAATTCTATAGATGAAATACAATTCATTGTTGAGGAGATTTCTAAGCTTAATTTTGATGCTTCTTCACTTGAAAATACATGAGTTGCTTTCTATGCCTAGCAGAAAGGCATTAAAGAAAAGCGCTACCGGGAGACAACCCGTTTTATTTCTCCGTTTTCAACCCGTTTTTCGTCGTTTCTTTCTGTGTGCTTTGCACCCGGGTGTTTTCTATTTCCTTAGCAACCCTCCTGTCTATTTTCTTTTGTGTATTTGTTGAGCCAAGTAAAGTCTCTAGTGGAAATTTGAGACTATATTTCGGATTTCTGCGCAGGAAACAGATTTCTGCTGTCTACTGTTAAATTCGTATAAAATCACAAAAAATTCAAAATGACCTGAGTTTTTTTTTGCGTAATCCTGCACTATATACACAACTTTGCTTAGCTGAACACTTTTTGATTTGAGCAACAGAAGGTTTTCGGAAAAAAACATCTTTACCTGCTGTCCTGTTTTGACAGATTTCTGCCAATAATTGCATTTGCATCTTAATCTCTTTCTTTTGGCGTTCTTTTGAGAAAAAGAGTTTTAAAAGAAGTCGTGACAGTAGCTAATATGTTTATGAGTGTTAGGCTTGTTTTGAAACTGAACCATGTGAATTTATTATTTCGATTGGACTAACGTTGCTAATGAAGATTGTGAGAAGTTTGGTGTGAAGAAAGTTTTCAAGGGTCAAGAGAAAAGGATGATATGACGTGATCAAGAAGAGTGAAGAGACTAAGCTTGGGGATTCCCCGGAGGTACATCCCAGAAAATTCCGAGAAGACTCAAGCGTCTAAGCTTGGGGATGCCCAAGGCATCCCCTTCTTCATCGATAAATTATCAGGTCACTTCTAGTGAAATTATATTTTTATTCGGTCACATCTTATGTGCTTTACTTGGAGCATCTTTTATTTTTTGCTTTCAGTTTGTTTTTATTTTTTGCAATAAGCTTGGTTGGACCCCATCATTATTTTTATTGGAGAGTGACACGCTCCGCTTTTTCATGGGAATACTTTGTATTCTTAATCATTGTCTGGCTGCTGCATTTATTTAGCTCGTGTTTTGCATTCATCTCTTATTTAGAGCTGTTCGTACCCTCTAGTTTTCATTGCTATATGCTTAGAGAGAGTTTTTGTTGTCATATATATGTGCTTGGTTGAGAATAGAAATGCGTATGTGGTAGTTGATATAGTGGAAAAATTCGCATGGTCTTGTAGATCACTAAACTTCTTCACCTGAATCACTGCTGTTGTTTTGAGATATTAATTTGCTTAATGGATAAACAGGAAGGACTAGTAAGTAGAAACTTTTAATGGTTGGTATAAGAAACTTGAAACTGTGCCACACTTAAAATTACCAGCTGATAGAAACAATGGTATATGATTGCTACGAGTGATACATTTCTGATCAGCCTTTTGTTACGCGCTACGGTCGGGGTAGCTAACAGTGACTTGTCACTGCCACGAACCCTCTTGGAGTGATTTTCATTGTGCCTTGTAAAGATGATTTGCTTGCTGCAACCTTTTAACTCGTGAATCTATGTTGCGGTTCCTAGCACTTCCACCATGCATATTTGCTAGCCTCTTCGGTACTGTGCATTGCCCTTTCTCACATTGAGAGTTGGTGCAAACTTGCCAGTGCATCCAAATCCCGTGGGAAGACTTTGTTATCCTACACATAAGCCCATATATTCTTCCTCAAAACAGCCACCATACCTACCTATCATGGCATTTCCATAGCCATTCCGAGATATATTGCTGCACAACATCCATCTCCATTATGTTACTTGATGATGAGCTTCATGGTTATTTATGCATACTACTACACTGGAAGGAGCATGCAGTTGGATACATCAGAGATATTCCATTCCTGATGAGTACTAAAAGTGTGATGATTCATTATAATATAGGATGTTGCCCCTACCGGTGAGGATGTATAAAAAAAAATGAAAAAGTCCAAAAAGAAAAAAGAAAGAAAGGGCCAAAGAGAGAATAAAGAGAGAGGGGGCGCATCACTATCCTTTATACCACACTTGTGCTTCATGTTTAGCACCAGTGCTTCAGTTTGGAGAAAGTTTTCATATTATCATTCATTCATAACTATGTGGGGAACTTTACATTATAGAACTTGGCTTGTCTATTCCAATGATGAGCCTCCTCAAATGAGCTCTAGGTCTTCGTGAGCAAGCATGTTGGATGCACCCCCACTAGTTCCATTGGAGAACTTTCATACACTTATAGCTCTATGTGCATCCGTTGTGTGGCAATCCCTACTCCTTGCATAGCTTCGGTTGTAAGACTTTCTCTTGTCTAATGACCACTTTCAGCTTTGTGAGCCTTTCTTCCATTGACCTTCCAAACCCCCCATAATGTTCTCTTTGCCATAACATCCCGGTGCCAGGGACCAACGCAGAACATTGCTTGTATTTAGTGCGCAAATAGTTTAAGATTCAAGCATTGCATTGTGTGGAAAGCTTGACTTGATCCTAACAGGGGTTGTGAAGATCGTTTGACGTGCATGCTATTGTTGTTCTTGAAAGCTTAAATCATATATAATAAACTTTGCACGGTTGATAGTCTTTTAGTATTGATTTATTAAAAGTTTTGCTTCTTTCTTCTTATTTGTTTATGCATTACTTGTTGATATCAAATATAGATCACAGCTTTAGTTCATTTGATCCTAGTTTACATGCTCTGCTTTACATATTATGATCAAGATTGTGTGATAGCATGTCACCTCAGAAATTATTTTGTTTTATCGTTTACCTGCTCGAGGACGAGTAGGAACTAAGCTTGGGAATGCTTGATACGTCTCCAACGTATCTATAATTTCTGATGTTCCATGTTGATATTATGCCAATTGCTACATGTTTTCTCCCTTCTTTATAAAATTTTCTACACGTTTTCTAGGACTAACCTATTAACAAGATGCCAATAAGTGCCAGTTCCCTGTTTTATGCTGTTTTTGATTTCAGAAAAGTTGTTCTGGAAATATTCTCGGAATTGGACCCCACGAATCCCGAAGTTCCTATTTTCCCCTGAAGCATCTAGAAGTCTGAAGAGGAGTCGAAGACGGGCACCAGGGTGGGCTCACCATGGCCAGGCGTGGCCCCACCCTTGGCCGTTGATGACCCACAAGTATAGGGGGTGTATCGTAGTACTTTCGATAAATAAGAGTGTCTAACCCAACGAGGAGCAGAGGAATAACAGTAAATACTGGAAATTAGATTTGTAGGGGTTTTTGATATTGCAGATAAGTAAAGTGCGAGTAAATAAAATGCATTAGTAATAATTGCAGCAAGTGGCCCAATCCTTTCTTCATCAAAGGACAATCCGGTGAGTTTACTTATGATTAACAAACGTTCTCGAGGACACACGGGAGGTTTCTGTCAAGTGCTTTTGTTCCATGCAGCTGAATAATTTTAAGTGTTTTGATAAGTGTTGTGTGGGTGAACCTATGCTAATGTACCATACCTTGTGATTATACCCCTTGCAAGAATCCGCATCTACAAGAAAGTAATTAAGAAATAAATCTAACCACAACTTCAAACTCCGGGATCCTACGCTCCCTCGTGTAATGGTTTCCTAAAGGGGGTTTAGGTTTCTGTCACTCCGGCAACCCCACAATTAGTAGCCAAATACACAATGCATTCCCCTAGGCCCATAAACGGTGAAGTATGATGTAGTCGACGTTCACATGGCACCACTAGAAGAATAACACCACAACTTAAATATCAAACATTAAATATTACTCAACATTACTTCACTACTAACAACTTAATTGACTTCTCCCATGTACTCAAGAACAACACGAACTACTCACAACACATCATATAGATCATGATCAGAGGTGATATAATGGATGATAACAATCTGGTCATAAAGTGCAAACACCGATAAATCTCACAAGCATCAACTACTAACAAGTAATCCACACCGAGAGAGAGATCTAATGCAAAACAACGATAGAGGCCCCTAATTGTTACATAGGGATGAAGGTGGATGATGAGGGTGATGGTGGTGGTGGTGGTGATGATGATGATGACGATCTTGATGATGCCCGGAGTGATGACGGTGACGATGGCGGTGATTTCCCCTCTCCGGAGAGGAATTTCCCCGGCAAATTTCTCCCTGCCAGAGAGCTTTTCTCTATCGGGTGTTTTCCACCCCGAGGCGGCGGCGGAATAATTCTTCGACGATGGAATGAGGCTTAGGGTTTCCTGGGGGACAGTCACGCAAAAGATATCCCCAGAGGTGGGCCAGGGTGGCCACACCTATAGGTGGCGCGACCAAGGGGAGGCGGGCCACCCCATGGTGTGGGCCCATGGTGGCCCCCCTCTGGCTCTCCTTCTGGCTATGTTCCTCCTCTGAACTTTTAGGACACCCCCGATGTCCCTCTTCTTCTTCTTCTGATCATCTGAAATATGGTATCCCGATGGTGCTTTTTCCATCAGATTCCTGGTCCCGATGTTTATTCTCCCAAAATTATAAAACATGCAAAATAAGATAAAAATAACATAAGATATGCATCATAACATGAAATATATCAATGAATAACAGAAAATTATGATATAAAATAGTGATGCAAAATGGACGCATCAAGTCCCCCAAAGCTTAGATCTCGCTTATATTCAAGCGAAACTGAACTCGGAAAACATGACCACAGGTTTATGGAGTGAAGAGTCGATAAATAAAATACGAACAAGAAGCATCACATCTATCTATGCACCAATCATTATAGACAGCAACTTCCTCTCATATAACCTTACTTGAAACGAGTAAATGGGAGTCACAAACAAAGATGCAAAAGAGAGAATCAAAATTGGTAATGGCAAACTTGATTCTTGGTGAGAGAACATTTAATGATATCCTGCTTATCTTAGGTGAAGTCTTTATAATAAGGCTCATCTTGTAGAGCTTAACATGTTTAATCATAACAATTCTTTACACTGATTCATAGCTTTTCAAAGTAACAATCATTCAGATAATAAAGCATGTGCTGAACAAAGAATGATAGAAAACATGATTGAATAAATCAAAATATAGATGGCGAGATCGCAACAACTCAAATGCTTGCTGGAGACAGAGAGAAATGGGTTTACTGACTCAACATGAAAGTAAAAGATAGGCCCTTCGCAGAGGGAAGCATGGATCAATCATGTGCTAGAGCTTTTATTTAATAAAACAGAGTTATAAAAGTTTGACACTCCTCCCGTCCATCTTACACAAACCATGGCTAACCGAATCCTCGGGTCCTGCCAACAATCACAAACCGTGGAGGAGTGTCTATATTTTTGAGGGGTGTATGCTAGAGTCAACGAATGGTAAATAGAAAATATAGTACGTCACAAGCCAACTAGACTTCTTAAGAGTGGCTCCCATATGAGGTACACCACTGGTGTAGAAGGTCATCCCTCATTATCTTTTGTTTACACGATTATGCTTTGACTGATAAATCAGGGGCAAAAATAGTGAAGATAATTTGTGTATTAGTTTTTGGGCTGGGCACCCCGCTGCCAACTCTTCTAGCATTTGGATAAGTGGATGAAGCCACTAGTCCAGGTGTTTGAAGTCCAGTCAACAAGTGATATAGAGATTCTCTATCGACGTCCTCATGTGCAAAAACAGGAGCAAAAAACAGGAGAAATTTTTAAAGTTTTAAAGGTAGCACATGAGCAATTTACTTGGAGTGGCGGTGAAATACCACATATAGGTAGGTATGGTGGACACAAATGTCAAGGTTTTGGTTCAGGGTTTGGATGCACGAGTAGAGCTCATACTCAATATAGGGTTTTTGGCTAGCAAGGCTAGGTAGCAAGCATAAGAGTTGAGGGAAAACAAACAAATATACATATGATGAAACCGATCATGCAATTCTTCATTGAAAGCCCAAGCAATCTTAACTTGTGAATACTAAGTTTACGAGCTAATAGGCAAATTCCTCTTTCTTATACTAGCATATCAGATTATTATTTCTACTAACCCAAGCTAAGTTTGCCAAAACCAACTAGATTAACTTGATGATCTCTAGAGTGATACCAAATACTAACAACAAGCTCAACCATATGACAGAAATTGAAAACTAAAATAATGTGCACATAAAGTAAATGATGAAACTTCTCATTAATATTTCAAACCGGCAACTCACACCAACGGATACAACGATAACCAAATAAGGAGAGAAACTTCCATACCGCAAACCATCCTATATGATAACTTCTCTACTCATGATATGACTCTATTGAAAAAGTAAAAAGATGAAAGAGAGTGATGTGATACCGCGACACTCCCCCCAAGCTTGGAACAAGCCGAGGGGATGCCAAACCCAATGACGAATCAATTCTTCGGTGGTGGTGATGAATCCTTCTCATCCTCGGTCTTCCAGGGTAAAAGTTCTCCATCCACAAATGATGTCCTGGTCTCCAACATCCTGAAACTAGCATCAGAGCTCATACGTTTAAACTTGCTCTCATACTCACAGTTCTGGTTATGCACATCATAGAGTTGTGCTTGCAGATCATTGGTGGTCTTGGTAAGTGAGAGGATTTCCTCCCAAAGCTTCAAATTCTCCTTCTTGTATTCAACGATCTGTTCTGCCTTTATCCTGTGAATGATCTCAACTTCACGCTCTGCCATCTTCTTATACCTAAGGACTACTTGCTCTGGATCTTTCATCCTAGCCTCCAGACTGCCTTCTCCTTCAGGGCCCCGAACATCTTCAATCTTCAACTTCCCGTTGATACGTCATAAACGTATCCCTAATTTCTGATGCTCCATGATGATATTATGCCAATTGCTACATGTTTTCTCCCTTATTTATAGCATTTCCATACTTTTTCCGGGACTAACCTATTAACAAGATGCCCAGAGACAGTTCCCTGTTTTCTGCTGTTTTTAATTTCAGAAAATTTGTTCTGGAAATATTCTCGGAATTGGAAAATTCGAAGCCCGGAAGTCCTATTTTCCCCGGAAGCATACCGAAGACCGAAGAGGAGTCGAAGAGGGGCAAGAGGGGGCGACACCATAAGGTGGCGCGGGTCCCCCTGGACACGCTACCTATGGGTGTGGGGCCCCTAGAGCTCCACTGCCTTTGTACTTTCGCCTATTTAGGCCCCCCAGGATGGAAACCCTAGGTACCTGATCAAAATCCCCGAAAAAGTTCCGCAGCTGCTGTCACCGTCAACCCTAGATCAGGAGAGTTCTAGAGCTATTTTCCGGCACCCTGCCGGAGAGGAAATCATCACCGGAGGCTTCTACATCATCATGCCTGCCTCCCGAGTGATGCGTGATTAGTTCATCCCTGGACTCTGGGTCCATAGCAGTAGCTAGATGGTTGTCTCCTCCTCATATGCCTCCATGTTTAGATCTCGTGAGCTGCCTATCATGATCGAGATTGATCTTATGTAATTCTATATGCTGTGTTTGCTGGGATCCGATGAATATTGACCTTATGCCAAGTTGATTATAGTCTTTATTGCATATGTTATTTGTGATCTTGCATGCTTTCTGTTGCTAGTGGTTGCTCTGGCCAAGTAGTTGCGAGTGACTCCAAGAGGGAGTATTTATGCTTGATAGTGGGTTCATGCCTCCTTGTTGCCTTGCTCGAGTGATAGAAATGTGAAGGGGGAGGATGTGCTGTTGCCATTAGGGAGAAAACAGTGGCGAGAGTACCCGTGTGTATAATCATTGCTTGCATTACACACTTTGTTTAATGCAATTATCTGTTGCTTGCAACTTAATACCTAAGGGGATTCGGATGATAACCTGAGGGTGGATTATTAGTCATAGATGCAGATGGATGTCGGTCTATGTATCTTGTTGTAATCCCCGCACTAAATATCATAGTAATCATCATCTTATAATGTCCACTACGGTGCAATATTTATTTGTCAATTGCCCAGCTATAATTTGTTCACCCATCATGCTATCTTTTATGGAGAGACACCACTAGTGAACCTATGAACCCCGGTCCATTTTCCACACTGTTAAACAAACCACAACAATTTCCTGCTCTCTCTACTTTCTGCAAGCATACACTGTTTTTCCACACTATACGTCTAATCTTTGTTTTCAGCAAGACCGGTGAAATTGACAACCTCACTGTACCGTTGGGGTAAAATATTTTGGTTGTGTGGTGTGCAGGGTCCACGTTGTTGCTGACACCGGTGAAGCGCCAGCACCACCGTCAGTGGCATGAACCTTCCGAAGGTCCTCTTTCTCCTACTAGATTGATAACCTTGGTTCTTAACTAAGGGGAAAACTCCTACCGCTGTGCTCATCACACCCTCCTCTTGGGGTATCCCAACGCAAGCATCAAGTATTTTTCTGGCGCCGTTGTCGAGGAGAAGGAAGTCTTCTGGCAAGGGGATTCTCTCACTCTCAACCTCTTTATTTTGTTTATTGTCTTGTTTTTATTATTTTCTTGTTTTTCTTTTCTATATCAAAAACACAAAAAAGTTGTTTATTTTATAGCGTAGAAAGGAACTCAAGTATTTCCAAGTGAAGTTCTTATTCTAGTTGTTATTTTTTTTTGCTTTATCATGCTTGCCATGAATGTTTGATGTCTTTGAAACTAGATCTGATAGGCAAAGTGGGTTCATAGATGAAAAACAAAAACATTATAAGGAACACCGCTTGTCACAAAAAGAGATACACTTATTGGAGCAAATTAATAAATTGCATGACTATGCTAAAAACTTGTGCTCTACTTATAATGTTACTTATTGCTTTGATAAATCTTGCTACTGTAGGAGGTATAAACACCTCCCTTTTCAATGTGAGTGTAATGATTATGTTACCATATCTTCTTATGTTAAGGGAAATTATGAATTATATGATGTGGAACAAATTGAAGAATTTATTGCTTGGAAGGGTGCATTCGAAATTGCCTATTTTCTTGAAAGTATTGATGATGCACCTTATAAATATGAGATTTATGCTAATTGAATATTGCTTTGATAATTATAAGGATTGTAATTACTACATAATGGATTATCTTAATAGATTCTCTCCCCCAAAGGGAGAGACTAATGCCTTGCAGGAAACTATGGAAGAAGAAATTGCTGAAACTGGAAGCTCTTTGGAGGAAAAAGAGGAGGAAAGTGATGATCAAGAGGAGGAAGAATGGAACCCATGTCTACCTCCCAATGATAGTAACTCTTTAACTCATAATTGTGATGATCCTATTGATTCTTTTGAAATATCTCTTTTTGACGAGGTTGATACTTGCTATACTTGTGACCTCGATACTACTATGAACGAAACTTGTGAGAATAATATTGCTACTGTTATTTATGATAATCCTTGCTACTTTGATAAAACCTATGAGTGTCGTCTATTTTTTCCCAACTATTGATATGCATGATAATGAGGAAGTTTGTTTAGAAAATTTATATGATAATGCTCTTGATGATGGTCCTATGTTACTTGATGTTATAAATCATAATGCTACTGAAAATAGGATTGCTATAATGTGTCCTATAAATTTTATGAGTGATCAATCATCTTGTTTTTCTATTGCTAAAAGTGGGGAAAAAGTGGAGCTGATTTTAAATTTTGATCCCACTATTTTTGAGCTTGATATGAATTGTGTGCTTTCATACCATGACAAACATGCTTTATGTGATAATTATGTTGTTGAGTTTGATCATGATTCTACTGGAAATTATTATGAGAGAGGAAAATATGGTTGTAGGAATTTTCATGTTACTAAAACACCTCTCTTTTTGTTGAAAGTTTTGAAGTTGATCTTGTTCTACCTTCCCATGGTTTCTATTTTGAGCTTCTTTAATTTATTTCTTTACAAGGTTCCTATGCATAGGAAGTGGGTTAGACTTAATTTTTTTATACTTGGTTCTTGATGCTCTCGTTTTCTTAACTCATATTTCTTACGTGAGCATTTTCTTGATTTTCTATGCCTAGCTGAAAGGCGTTAAAGAAAAGCGCTACCGGGAGACAACCCGTTTTATTTCTCTGTTTTCATTCTGTTTTTCTTTGTTTTCTTTGGTGTGCTTTGCACCTGGGTGTTTTCTATTTCCTTAGCAAACCCGTTGTATCTTTTATTTTGTGTTTTTGTTGAGCCAAGTAAAGCCTCTAGTGGAAATTTGATACTATATTTCGGATTTCTGCGCAGAAAACAGATTTCTGCTGTCCACTGTTAATTCCGTTAAAATCACAGAAAATTCAAAATGACCTGAGATTTTTTGTTCTTAAGCCTGAGTTATATACGCAACTTTTCTTAGTTTACCACTTTTTGATTTGAGAAACATAAGATTTTTGAAAAAATCAATCTCTGCCTGTTGGTCTGTTTTGACAGATTTGTGCCATTTATCGCATTTGCATCTTAATCTCTTTCTTTTGGTGTTCTTTTGAGAAAAAGAATTTTAAAAGAAGTTGTGGAAGTAGCTAATGTGTTTTTTATTGCTATTCTTGTGTTGAAACTGAACCATGTGAGTTCATTATTTCGATTACACCAACGTTGCTAATCAAGATTGTGAGATTTTTGATGTGAAGGAAGTTTTCAAGGGTCAAGAGAAGAGGATGATATGATGTGATCAAGAAGAGTGAAAATCCTAATCTTGGGGATGCCCCGGTGGTACATCCCAGAAAATTCCAAGAATACTCAAGCGTCTAAGCTTGGGGATGCCCAAGACATCCCCTTCTTCATCAACAAATTATCAGGTCACTTCTAGTGAAACTATATTTTTATTCGTTCGCATCTTATGTGCTTTACTTGGAGCGTCTTTTATTTTGTTTTTAGTTTTCTTTTGCTTTTGCTTTCAGTTTGTTTTTACTTTCATAATAATCTTGGTTGGACCCCAGCATTCTTTTATTGGAGAGTGACACACTCCGCTTTTTCTTGAGAATACGTTGTATTCTTAATATCTATTTAGCTGCTGCATTTATTTAGCTCCTGTTTTGCATGCATCTCTTATCAGAGATGTTAGTTTTAGTAGTGTTATTTGAGTACTCTCATGTTTTCTTGCTGTATCATAAAGAGTATTTTTGTTAAAGTATGTTTTGTATGGTGCTTGTTGGGAGAAAGAAAACTGCTGCTTGAAGTAGAATCTATAGCAGTACTAGTAGAAGCTTGTATAGACTGTGGCTAGAACTTTTTCATGTCATGCGAAATGTTATTTTAGTTTTAAAGCCTTGTGGTTATTGAGTATCATGATTATCCTAAAATAGCTGAGAGTGTTTAATATGATTTGAAAGATTCATGAGTTGTTCTTGTTATAGTAAAGCATCAATATATGGTATTCTCTTCCGAATGTTTTATTTGGTTGACTTGGCGCATGCTCACACCATGTTTATGACTACAAACCAGTCATGAATAGCCTCCATGACCACTTAGTTTTTGAACTTGTGATACTGCTTATGTTTTAATTAATGATGCTTATGTCGCTATGCATGATTATGGCTCTTATGCTCTCTAAATTTGTCGCTCCCAGTCTTTTGCTAGCCTCCACCTGTACTGAGTATGAGCTCTACTCGTGCATACAAACTCCCTTAAACCAAAGTTTTTCCGATTGTGTCCACCATACCTACCTACATGTGGTATTTAACTGCCATTCCGAGTAAATTACTCATGTGTTACCTTTAAAACTTCAAAATTATTCCTGCTTTCTGTTCTTGTTTTTGCTCATGAGGACGTCAATAGAGAATCTTTATCTCACTTGTTGATTGGATTTCACAGCTTGGACTAGTGGCTTCATCTGCTTATCCAAATGATAGAAGAGCTGGCAGAGGGGTGCCCAGCCCCAAATTAATACAAACAAATTCTCTTCACTATTTTTGCCCCTGATCATATCAGTCAAAGTATAATTGTGTAAAAAAAAGAGAAAGAGGGATGACCTTCTACACCAGTTGCATCCTTCACCATGGGAGCCGCTATTGTGAATCTAGTTGGCTTGTGACGTACTGTATTGCCTGTTTACCATTCGTTGACACTAGCATACACCCCTCCTAAAATATAGACATTCCTCCACAAATGTCAAACTTTGAATACCTCTGTTTAATAAAATAAAAAGCTCTAGCACATGAGTGATCCCTGCTTCCCTCTACGAAGGGCATTTCTTTTACTTTTATGTTGAGTCTCCATCTTCTAACTTTATGCACAGTTAAGAGAGCATTTTTGACATTATGAGTTTTATGTGCATTTGTCCCATAAACATCAATAATTACTTCATGATGTGTTATCATTTGTTCTTAAATTATTTGTTCTAGACTTCCTCTTGAATTTTGAAAGTGTCCTGGCATTTATGTTTTGTCTCACTCTTAAGGACTATCGAAATACCACTTTGCCATACTTCCTCTATACCTGAAACAAACGTTTACCTTTCTTTGCATTATCATTCATGATCCTTTATTTTAGTTACTATTCGTGATCCAAAGTAATTTCTATGCTTTATTATTAAAGTTTTATTTCTCATGCCTGTGTTTAAATTTTTATGTTCTCAGCGTGCGTATGCTTTTACATTAGATTGATCAAGTTTATGTTCGTAGCATGTCACCTCATAAATTATTGTTTTATCATTTACCTACTCGACGACGAGTAGGAACTAATCTTGGGGATGCTTGATACGTCATAAACGTATGCCTAATTTCTGATGCTCCAAGATGATATTATGCCAATTGCTACATGTTTTCTCCCTTATTTATAGCATTTTCATACGTTTTCCGGGACTAACCTATTAACAAGATACCCAGGGCCAGTTCCCTGTTTTATGTTGTTTTTAGTTTCAAAAAAGTTGTTTGGAAATATTCTCGGAATTGGAAAATTCGAACCCCGGAAGTCCTATTTCCCCCGGAAGCATCCAGAAGACCGAAGAGGAGTCGAAGAGGGGCAACAGGGGGGCCACACCATAGGGTGGCGCGGGTCCCCCTGGCCGCGCCACCTATGGGGGTGGGGCCCCCTGGAGCTCCACCGCCTTTGCCCTTTACCTATTTAATCCCTCCGGATGGAAAACCCTAGGTACCTGATCAAAATCCCCGAAAAAGTTCCGCAACCGCCGTCACTGTCAACCCTAGATCAGGAGGGTTCTGGAGTTGTTTTCCGGCACCCTGCCGGAGAGGAAATCATCACCGGAGGCTTCTAGATCACCATGCCTGCCTCCGGAGTGATGCGTGAGTAGTTCATCCCTGGACTACGACTCCATAGCAGTAGTTGGGTGGTTGTTTCTTCCTCATATGCCTCCATGTTTAGATCTCGTGAGCTGTCTATCATGATCGAGATTGATCTTATGTAATTCTATATGCTGTGTTTGCTAGGATCCGATGAATATTGACCTTATGCCAAGTTGACTATAGTCTTTATTGCATATGTTATTTGTGATCTTGCATGCTTTCTGTTGCTAGTGGTTGCTCTGGCCAAGTAGTTGCTAGTGACTCGAAGAGGGAGTATTTATGCTTGATAGTGGGTTCATGCCTCCTTGTTGCCTTGCTCGAGTGACAGAAACGTGAAGGGGGAGTATGTGCTATTGCCATTAGGGAGAAAACAGCGGTGAGAGTACCCGCGTGTATAATCATTACTTACATTACACACTTTGTTTAATGCAATTATCTGTTGCTTGCAACTTAATACCTAAGGGGGTTCGGATGATAACCTGAGGGTGGATTATTAGTCATAGATGCAGATGGATGTCGGTCTATGTATCTTTTTTTAATGCCCGCACTATATATCATAGTAATCGTCATGTTATAATGTCCACTACGGTGCAACCTTTATTTGTCAATTGCCCAGCTGTAATTTGTTCACCCAGCATGCTATCTTTTATGGAGAGACACCACTAGTGAACCTATGAACCCCGGTCCATTTTCCACACTGTTAAACAAACCACAACAACTTCCTGCTCTCTCTACTTTCTGTAAGTATACACTGTTTTTCCACACTATACGTCTAATCTTTCTTTTCAGCAAGACCGACGAGATTGACAACCTCACTGTACCATTGGGGCACAGTATTTTGGTTGTGTTGTGTGCAAGGTCCACGTTGTTGCTAACACCGGTGAAGCGCCAACACCACCGTCAGTGGCATCAACCTTCCGAAGGTCGTCTTTCTCCTACTGGATTGATAACTCTGGTTCTTAACTAAGGGGAAAACTCCTACCGTTGTGCTCATCACACCCTCCTCTTGGGGTATCCCAACGCAAGCATCACCCGTCCTTAAGCAGCAATTCCTTGGGATGCATCTTCAACTCGTTCATGTACTGGTTGACGATGTTCTCAAAGAAACTGTCTTTGGGAGATCCAGGAGAGGACATTGTGGCTCTAGATCTGAAGATGCAACCTGGCAGAAACAGATCGAAACAGAAGCACGACGAGAAAATGATATGCGGACCTCGGGGGATCCGGGGGATTATATAGCAAAAAGTTTCATAACGAAAGGAAAGTCTAGGTCGAAAAGGAGTCGGAGAGGGGCTCCGGGGCACCCACACCATGGTCTGGCGCGGCCAGGGGTGGGCCCACGCCACCCTATGTTGTGGAGCCTCCGGCCTCCGTGTCTGCCTTGTTTCCATCTCATAATTTTTCTTATTTTCCAAAAACAGTATAAATAAAAGTTGGAAGATGTTTCGCGAATGTTTTCTTACCAAAACATATACCTATTCGAAAACTGACTCTGCAGTTTCTGAGATATGCTTTTTAATAAACTCCTCCGGGATCATGGCTTGAATACAATCAACATTTTCATTATAAGGATCTCCAGAAATATAATGCTTGAGTCTTTGGACATTCACCACTTGTGAAGTGCTGTCTTCAAGGGAAACAATTTTAATTCACCCCCGAACGATATACCTCTTTGATAACAAAACGTCCTTCCTATCTCGAGAGTAATTTTCCTGCAAAAAATCTGAGATGAAACGTATACGATAGAACTATCTCACCAACATGAAATTCTCTTTTAATAATTCTCTTATCATGCCACCTTTTAATTTTCTCTTTAAAGAGCTTAGAATTTTCATATGCTTCACTCCTTCATTCATCTAAAGAACTTAAGTCAAGCAACCTTTTCTCACCAGCTAGTTTAAAAATCTCTATTTAGGTCTTTCACTGCCCAATTAGCTTTGTGTTCTAATTCTAAAGGCAAGTGACAAGCTTTTCCATAAACCATCTTATAAGGAGACATGCCCACGAGATTTTTATAACCAGTTCTATAAGCCCACAGAGCATCATTTAATTTCTTAGCCCAATTTTTCCTAGATTTGTTAACAGTCTTTTGCAAGATAGATTTGATTTCTCTATTTGATAATTCTACTTGCCCACTAGTTTGAGGATGATAGGGTGAAGACTTTCTATGATTGACATCATATTTAGCAAGGGTTTTTCTAAAACCACCATGAATAAAATGAGAACCCCCATCAGTCATAAGATATCTAGGTACACCAAACCTAGGGAAAATAATGTTTTTAAGCATTTTTAATGAGGTTTCACCATCAGTACTTTTAGTAGGTATAGAATCTACCCATTCAGTAACATAATCAACAACAACAAGAATATGAGTGTAGCCTTGTGAAGGAGGGAAAGGACCCATAAAGTCAAAACCTCAACAATCAAATGGTTCAATAACAAGAGAATAATTAATAGTCATTTCATTACGTCTAGAAATATTTCCAACTCTTTGACATTGATCACAAGATAAAATAAATTTTCTAGCATCTTTAAAGAGAGTAGGCCAATAAAAACCTGATTGTAGAACCTTATGTGCAGTTCTATCTCCAGCGTGATGTCCTCCATAAGCACTACTATGAAATTTTCTCAATATCTCTTGTTCTTCATTTTCAGGAACACATCTTCTCATAATACCGTCAACACCTTCTTTATATAAGTGTGGGTCATCCAAAAATAATGCCTCAAATCATAGAAGAATTTTCTTCTTTGCTGAGTTGTAAAGGTAGGAGGCAAATACTTCGAAACAATAAAGTTAGCATAATCAGCATACCATGGAATCTCTTGAGAGCTCACTTTTATTGCAGCTAACTGTTTATTAGGAAAACTATCATTAACAGGAAGAGGGTCATCATGGATATTTTCTAATCTAGACAAATTATCAGCAACAGGATTTTCAGCACCCTTCCTATCCACAATACGTAAATCAAATTATTGTAAAAGAAGCACCCATCTAATAATCCTAGGCTAAGCATCTTTCTTTTCCATAAGGTACTTAATAGCAGCATGATCAGTATGAATAGTAACTTTAGAATCAACAATATACTGCCTAAATTTATCACAAGCAAAAACTACATCTAGGAATTCGTTTTTAGTGGTAGCATAATTCCTTTGAGCAGCATCAAGAGTTCTACTAGCATAATGAATAACATTTAACTTCTTATCTATCCGCTCTCCAAGAACAACACCTACAACATAATCACTAGCATCACACATAATTTCAAACGGTAAATTCCAATCAGATGGTTGAACAATAGGGGTAGATATTAAAGCCTTCTTTAACATTTCAAAAGCTTCTGTACAATCTTCATAAAAAACAAAAGGTACATCCTTTTGAAGAAGATTAGTAAGAGTCTTTGATATTTCAGATAAATCTTTAATAAATCTTCTATAGAAGCCAACACGACCAAGAATACTACGGATACTTTGACATCCCTGGGACAGGGCATTTTCTCAATAGCTTCAACTTTAGCTCTATCAACTTCAATACATCTTTCAAAAAATTTATGTCCAAGAACAATTCCTTCATTAACCATGAAATGGAATTTCTCCTAGTTAAGAACAAGATTAGTCTCCTCACATCTCTGCAAAACTTTATCAAGATTCTGCATCTTTGAAAAGTAGCAGGAGCATTACAAAAACCAAAAGGCATACATCTATAAGCATAGGTTCCATAGGGACAAGTGAAAGTTGTTTTCTCTTCATCAAGCTTTTTAACATCAATTTGAGAGAACCCATAATAACCATCAAGAAAGCACAAATGAGTTTTCTTAGACAACCTTTCTAACATTTGATCAATAAAAGGCAAAGGATAATGATCTTTCTTAGTAACTTTGTTAACCTTTCTAAAATCAATGCACATCCTATAACCAACCACTACTCTTTCAGGAATAAGTTCATTATTCTCATTTGGCACAACAGTCATCCCTCCTTTCTTAGGGACACAATGCACATGACTAACCCATCTACTATCAGCAATAGGATAAATAATGCCAGCATCAAGGAGTTTCAATACCTCATTTCTTACCACATCCTCCATCTTAGGAGTTAAACAGCGTTGATGTTCAACAACTGGCTTTGCATTAGGTTCAATATTAATAGCATGCTAACATATAGTAGGAGAAATCCCCTTCAAATCATCAAGAGTATATCCAATAGCACCTCTATGTTTCTTCAATATCCCCAATAATCTCTCCTCTTCTTTATCAGAAAGTTGAGAACTAAAATAACAGGATATAATTTTGTATCATCAGTATGAGCATATTTAAGATTATCAGGCAAAGGCTTCAAATCAAAAACAGGATCCTCCTTGGGTGGTAATGTAGTACCCAAGTATTCCACATGTAAATTATGTTTCAGCATTGCTGGCCGATGTAGAAAAATCTCGTCAATTTCATTCCTTTCTTCCATAAAGACATCACTTTCATGGTCTTCCATGTATTGCTGCAAAGGATTGTTAGGAGCAAGAGCAATAGCAGCCAATTTTTCAACTCTATAATTTTCATTAGGCAATTCAACTTCATAAGGTGTTTTAGAAAATTTGGAGAAATTAAATTCATAAGACTCTCCATCAAACTTTGTAAGGATTTTCTCCCTTTTACAATCTATAACAGCACCACAAGTACTTAAGAAAGGTCTACCGAATATAATAGGACAAGTATCACTAGCAGAAGTGCCTAGCACTAGAAAACCAGCAGGATATTTAGTTTTACCACATAAGACCTCCACATCTCTAACTATACCAATCGGAGAAATAGTTTGCCTATTAGCAAGTTGAATGATCACATCAATGTCTTCAAATTCACAAGAACCAGTTTCATGCATGATTTATTTATAAAGCTCATAAGGAATAACAATAGAACTAGCACCATTATCACATAAACCATAATAGCAATGATCACATATCCTAACTGATAGCACAGGGACACTAGGTTTCCTAGATTTACTAGGATGAGAGACAATATTAGAAGCATCTTCACAAAATATAATGTGTCCCTCTTCTACATTTTCAGAAACAAGGTCCTTTACTATTGCTACTGTAGGTTCTATAGTTATTTGTTCCTCAGGTTCTACAAGTTTCCTTGCACTTTTATTAAGCACACTAGCTAACATAGAATGTTCTTTTACCTTAGCAGGGAAAGGCATTTTCTCAATATAAGGTTCAGGCACAATAGAATCAACAGTATGAACTTCTATGTCTCTAGCAGGAACACAATTAATAGTATCTTTATAAGGTGCATGGTACTTATCCCATTCCTTTTTAGGAATATCAATGTAATAAGCAAAAGCCTTATATAAGTTCGCAGCAACTTGAGAATCAAGACCATAAACAAAACTAACATTATGAAAATCCTCGGATGACATAAAAGTTTTATTGCATTCATAGTCATAATTTATACCTGACTTTCTACCTTTGTCGTTCTCCCATGCTTCAGTGTTTTCTTGAATACGGTCAAGAAGATCCCATTTAGCTTCATCCTTCAAACGTGTAAATGATCCAGAACAAGAAGCATCCAATAAATCCTTATCATGAAGAGGAAGCCTTGCATAGAAATTATTAATGACAATATTACTGGAGAGCTCATGAATGGGGCATTTGAGCATTAGTAACTTCAGTCTCCCCCATGCTTGGGCAATACTCTCTCCGTCATGAGGCCAGAAATTATATATAATTCCGATCTCTATGGATTTCACTTGGAGGATAGAATTTAGAATAAAAGAGAGGTACAATTTCCTCCCATTAAATAGTCTAGCTATTTTCAGCATCTTGATCCATTCAGTGGCTCGGCATGTCAATGATTTAGAGAATAATTTCCTCTTTACTTGGCTGATTGTAATACCTGCACACTTGAACAACTCGCATAATTCATGTAAAAAGAGCAAATGATCACTAGGATGGACAGTTCCATCACCTGAATAGCAGTTATCCCTAGCATATTTAGCAATATTTATAGGTATTTTATAAGGATCCAAATCATCAGGAGGTGGGTCACTTACTACCCTAGCAACGGTAGAAGTAGACAGTAATAAAAGCAACACTTACAACAGAAGATTCCTTTATCAATTCCACTTCCCAATAGCGCTTCACTCCCCGGCAACGGCGCCATAAAATAGTCTTGATGACCCACAAGTATAGGGGGTGTATCGTAGTACTTTCGATAAATAAGACTGTTGAACCCAATGAGGAGCAGAAGGTGTTGACAAGCAGTTTCCATGAAGGAATAACTGTAAATACTGGGAAATAGATTTGTTGGGGTTTTTGATATTGCACATAAATAAAGTGCAGTAGTAATAATTGCAACAAGTGTCCCAACCCTTTCTTCATAAAAGGACAAGCCGGTGAGTTTACTTATGATTAACAAACATTCTCGAGGACACACGGGAGGTTTCTGTCAAGTGCTTTTATTCCATGCAGCTGAATAATTTTAAGTGTTTTGATAAGTGTTGTGTGGGTGAACCTATGCTAATGTACCGTACCATCCAAGACTAATACATACTTGTGATTATACCCCTTGAAAGCATCCACAACTACAAGAAAGTAATTAAGAAATAAATCTAACCACAGCTCTAAACTCCGGGATCCTACGCTCCCTCGTGTAATGGTTTCCTAAAGGGGGTTTAGGTTTCTGTCACTCCGGCAACCCCACAATTAGTAGAAAAATACACGATGCATTCCTCTAGGCCCATAAATGGTGAAGTATTATGTAGTCGACGTCACATGACACCACTAGAAGAATAACACCACAACTTAAATATCAAACATTAAATATTACTCAACATTACTTCACTACTAACAACTTGACTTCTCCCATGTCCTCAAGAACAAAACGAACTACTCACAACACATCATATAGATCATGATAAGAGGTGATATAATGGATGATAACAATCTGGTCATAAAGTTCAAACACCGATAAATCTCACAAGCATCAACTACTAACAAATAATCCACACTGGGAGATAGATCTAATGCAAAAAAACAATAGAGGCCCCTAATTGTTACAACAGTATGAAGGTGGATGATGAGGGTGATGGTGCTGGTGGTGATGATGATGATGATTACGATCTTGATGATGCCCGGAGTGATGACGGTGACGATGGCGGTGATTTCCTCTCTCTGGAGAGGAATTTCCCCGACAGATTTCTCCCGGCCAGAGAGCTTTTCTCTCTCGGGTGGTTTCCACCCCGAGGCGGCGGCGGAATAATTCTTCGACGATGGAATGAGGCTTAGAGTTTCCTGGGGGTCATTCACGCAAACGATATCCCCCAGAGGTGGGCCAGGGTGGCCACACCTATAGGTGGCACGACCAAGGGGGGGCGCCACCCCATGGTGTGGGCCCATGGTGCCTCCCCTCTGGCTCTCCTTCTGGCTGTGTTCCTCCTCTGAACTTTTAGGACACCCTCAGTGTCCCTCTTCTTCTTCTGATCTTCTGAAATATGGTATCCCGACGGTGCTTTTTCCATCAGATTCCTTGTCCCGGTGTTTATTCTCCCAAAATTATAAAACATGCAAAATAAGATAAAATAACATAAGAGATGCATCATAAATGAAATATATCAATGAACAACAGAAAATTATGATAGAAAATAGTGATGCAAAATGGACGCATCAGCCGCCCTGGGGGTGGTGAGGGCCCCCTGGTCGCCCACCGACGTCGCCCTTTCGCCTATTTATTCCCCTCCGAAGGAAAACCCTACGTACCTGATAAAAAATGCCCGAAAAGTTCCGCAGCCACCGTCGTCGTCAACCCTAGATCAGGGGGGTTATGAAGCTGTTTCCCGGCACCCTGCCTGAGAGGAGATCATCACCGGAGGCCTCTTCATCACCATGCATGCGTCCGGAGTGATGCATGAGTAGTTCATCCTTGGACTACGGGTCCATAGAAGTAGCTAGATTGTTGTCTTCTCCTCCTATGACTCAATGTTTAGATCTCGTGAGCTGCCTAACATGATCGAGATTGTTCTTATGTAATTCTATGTGCTGTGTTTGGTGGGATCCGATGAATATTGAAATTATGCCAAGTTGATCATAGTCTTTATTGCATATGTTATTTGTGATCTTGCATGCTTTCTGTTGCTAGTGGTTGCTCTGGCCAAGTAGATGCTAGTGACTCCAAGAGGGAGTATTTATGCTCGATAGTTGGATTCATGCCTCCTTTTCGCCTGTGCTCTAGTGACAGAAACGTGACGGGGGAGGATGTGCTGTTGCCACTAGGGAGAAAACAGCGGTGTGAGGGCCCGCGTGCACAATCATTGCTTACATTACTCACATTGCTCAATGGGATTATCTATTGCTTGCAACTTAACACCTAAGGGGGTTCGGATGATAACCTGAGGGTGGATTATTAGTCATAGATGAAGTTGGATTACGGTCTATGTATATTGTTGTAATGACCGCACTAAATATCATAGTAGTCATCATGTCATGAATGTGCACTACGGTGCAACCTCCATTTTTCAATTGCCCAACTGTAATTTGTTCACCCAGCATGCTATCTTTTATGGAGAGACACCACTAGTGAACCTATGAACCACGGTCCATTTTCCTACACTGTTAAACAAACCACTACAATTCACTGCTTTCTTTACTTACTGCAAGCATACACCATTTTCCACACTATACGTCTAATCTTTGTTTTCAGCAAGACCGGTGAGATTGACAACCTAACTGTACCATTGGAACAAAGTATTATGGTTGTGTTGTGTGTAGGTTCCGTGTTGTTGCTGACACCGGTAAGGCGCCATCACCACCGTCAGTGGCATCAACCTTCCAAAGATCCTCTTTCTCCTACTGGATTGATAACCTTGATTCTTAACTGAGGGAAATTCTTACCGCTGTACTCATCACACCTTCCTATTGGGGTTCCCAACACGCCATCAATAGCAACAAGAATTTTTGGCGCCGTTGCCGGGGACGTAAAATTCATCATCATCAAGAAGTCTCCCCGTCAAGGCACCATCAAGGCATAGCAAATCCGTAGACGATCTAGAAGGGCCTTATCTTTGTAGCTTGGTGTAGTGCTCGATTGTACGAGAACTCGGAATGGGGAACGCATTCCTCCCAATTCTTGAGGTTGGGCTTGATCAATGCCAGTAGGAGTGACGAGAGCGTGCGATTCACCACTTCTCTTTTGCCATCCATTTGTGGGTGGTAGGCGGTGGAGAATAGTAGCTTGATGCCGATCTTGGCCATCAAAGTATTCCAAAAGTAGGAGGTGAACTTTACGTATCGATCTGACACAATTGACGTGGGCACACCATGTAGACGCACAATTTCCCTGAAAAACAAGGTGGCAACATGTGAAGCAACATTGTTCGATTTCATGGAATGAAATGTGCCATCTTAGAGAAACGATCAACAATGAAAAAGATTGATTCCATGTTCGTTTTAGTGTGTGGTAGTCCTAACACAAAGTACATGCTAATGTCACTCCAAGGTGCGTGTGGTATAGACAATGGTAAGTAAAGACCATGAGGGTTGGAAGTAGACTTAGCTCGGAGAAATGTAGGACATCGCTTGACGAGTCTTTCAACTTGGTGCCTCATCTTAGGACAAAAGTAGTGGTTGGAGAGCATGTCGTAGGTATTGTCCCTTCCAAAATGTCCCATGAGTCCTCCTTAATATGATTCCTTCAATAACAACAAATGAAGAGAGGACTCCAGAATACACAATTTGTTAGCTTAAACAAGAACCCTCTGTGGAGATAGTAGTCATCAAAACCTTGATTGAGCAAGCGTTTCTCAAAAATGGGGCCAAATAAAGCATTGGAAGAATACAAGTGTTTGATTTCATCCAAACCAATCACATTAATTTCAAGGAGGGCAGGAAGACACTCTTTTCTAGACAAAGCATCCTCTACAACATTTTCTTTACCTTTCTTGTACTTAATGACATAAGGAAAAGATTCTATGAATTCTACCCATTTAGCATGCCTTTTGTTCAAATTAGCTTGGCTTTTCAAGTATTTCAAAGATTCATGACAGAATGAATAACAAATTCTTTGGGCCAAAGATAGTGTTGCCAAACTTCTAAGACTCTAGCCGGAGCAAATAGTTCCTTGTCATAGATTGGGTAATTGAGTCTAGCACCATCTAATTTTTCACTATGATAAGCAACAGGACGTCCATTTTGCATAAGAACGCCACCCATGCCTATTCCACTAGCATCACATTCAATCTCAAAAGTTTTCTCAAAATCCGGTAAGACAAGCAAAGGAGCTTCGGTCAAACATTTCTTGAGGGTGTCAAAAGGTTTTTTTTGCGCATTGCCCCAAACAAACGGTACGTTTTTCTTTGTAAGATGATTTAATGGGCAAGCAATTGTGGAAAAATACTTCACAAAGCGGCGATAGAAACCAATAAGGCCATGAAAACGCCTTATCTCACTCACGGAAGTAGGGTTAGGCCAATTTCTAATTTCCTCGACTTTCTTGTTGTCGACTTCAATTCCATTTGAAGAAATCACAAAGCCCAAGAAAACAAGCTTGTTGGTGCAAAAATGTCATTAGGAAAGATTGGCAAAAAGTTTTTCTTTGCGAAGAGCCAACAAGACTTATGAAATGTGATCAAGGTTATCCTTCAAAGATTTCCTACAGATAAGGATGTCATCAAAATAAACAACGACAAATTTGCCAATGAAAGGGCGAAAGACTTCATTCATAAGACACATGAAAGTTGAAGGAGCATTTGAGAGACCAAAGGGAATGACAAGACATTCATACAAACCAAGTTTTGATTTGAAAGCTATTTTCCATTCATCTCCGATGCTCATGCAAATTTGGCGATAAACACTTTTAAGATCAATTTTGGAAAAGATAGCAGCACCACTTGATTCATCAAGCATATCTCGAGCCTAGGAATGGGATATCTATATCTAACTGTGATAGCATTGATAGGGCGACAATCCATGCACATGCGAGAAGTATCATCTTGCTTAGGGAGAAGGATAACTGGAATGACACAAGGGCTAAGAGATTCGCGGATGAAACCTTTCTAAGTAGTTCTTGGATTTGCCGCTCAATCTCCTTAGTCTCCTCGGGGTTGGTGCGGTAGGGAGGATGGTTTGGGAGTGGCGCACCCGGAATGAGGTCAATGCGGTGCTCGATTCCACGTAGAGGAGGTAGGCCCGGTGGTAGTTCTTCGGGAAACACGTCTTGAAATTTCTGCAACAAAGGCAACAAAGATGGAGGAAATCTTCTTATGTCATTAGTTTCAAGTGCTTCTCCTTTGCACATGAGGACAAAGTGAAGGATGGATGGGTCATCTCGTAGCTCTCGCATCTCTCTTTTGGTGGCAAGTAAGGCAAGGCCTTTGGGAGCACTCGAACTTTTTCCACTCATATTTGGCTTGTGGCTCTCACTCTCTTTGAGGTGGATCACTCTCTCACCACTCATCTCACGACATTTGAGATTTTCTTGTTTGCGTGCAAGTGTCTTGACGTTGTCAGCAATCACTTGGCTAGGAGACATGGGGCGGAGCACAAACGTATTGTTATTCCACTTGAAGCTATAGTGGTTGGTACGCCCGTCATGAATAGCACTCTTGTCATATTGGCAAGGTCGTCCAAGAAGAAGATGACACACGGTCATAGGCACAACGTCACATTCAACCGTGTCTTCATATGAGCCAATCTTTAATTGTACGGAGACCATGTGTTGAATCTTGAAGGTGCCGGAGTCACTAAGCCATTGGACCTGGTAGGGATGAGGGTGTTGTTTGTAAGGCAATTGGAGTTTGTCGCAAAGCTCTTTGCTAGCCTAATTGTGGCAACTACCACCATCGATGTTAACCTTGATTGATTTGCCATTGATGTCGGCTCGATTTTGGAAGAGATTACAATGTTGGTCATGCTCATCTCGAGGAGAAGTAGTAAGGACTCTTGTCACCACTAGCGATGGATTCTTGTCCTCATCGCAATAGACACTTTCTTCATCATCATTTTTTACATCCAGGGAATTAAGAGCAACTTGGTGCAAGGCATAGTATTCTCCTTCACTCATGGAGTAACGTTCACCATCCTGGTTGACAACCATGATCATCTTGTTGGAACACTCGAAGGACTTGTGTCCACTTCTGCCACATTTGAAGCAAGTAATTGTGCTCGATTTGACTTGCGATGAGTTAGATGTGGTGGTAGGAGACACTTGTTTCTTCAACGGTTGCGGAGATTTGTTGGTAGCATTGGAATCTCTAGAGGTGCTCTTGTTGTCTGTTGGGGTAGTCACTTGTGTCACTGGAGACGAAGAAGAAGGTCTTGAAGAAAGGTAAGCCTTTTGCTTGTTGTACTTGAGGTCTTCCGCAATTTGACGCTCAGCCTTGAGAGCTTGATGGACAAGTGCAACAATGTTGTCATATGGTTGATACTCGACAATCTTCCTTATGGGATAGTTGAGGCCATTGAGGAAGCGGGCGATTGTTTGCTCTTGGTATTCCATCACATGAGCTCGTATCAAAGTGGTCTCCATCTCCTTGTAGTACTCACAACCGACTTCAAACCTTGTCGAAGCTCTTGAAGATTTTTGAAGAGATCACGCTTGTAGTGTGGAGGAACAAAGTGCGCATTCATGAACTATTTCATCTCTTTTCAAGTGTCAATGGGAGCAATCTGGTTCCGGGCTCTTTCGGCTTGGAGACGGTCCCACCATAAGAGTGCATAGCCTTCAAACTCCAAAGATTCCATAGCAACCATCTTCTTGTCACTTAAGTTGTGGATGCCGAAGATATTTTCCCCCTTGAGAGACCAAGCAAGATATTCCTCGGGATCATTTTCACCATTGAACTTTGGGACATTGAAGCGAAGTGCACTCATGTTGTTGTCTTCATGTTGTCGATGGGGTCGCTCATCATGTTATTCATCATATATAGGAGGTGAAAGATCATATGGATCATCCTCATTGTCTTGGCGTTGGCGGTCATGATGAGGAGGATGACGCTGGTGGTCATTAGGAGGTGGTTGTTGGTGGTGACGTAGTCGTGCTTCTCGGTGTTCACTATCATCATTGGCACGGTCTTGTTGTTGAGGACGCTCTTGTTCACGACGAGGGTGTTGAGGAAGTTCTTGTTGTTGGCGGTCATTGTTGTGGGGACGCGCATTGCGCCTAGGTGGCCTTCGATGTTGACGAGCACCTTCCACGAAGTCATTGTGACCATAGTCATGAGCGTGACCTTGTGGAGGTGGTGGATGATGTTGTCGAAGGTCCGGTCGTTGAGGTTGATGTTGAAGAGGGCCACCACGGCCTTGTCGATGACGAGGAGGTGGTGATGGCGAGCTATCGGCATACCAATGTCGTCGAGGAGCTTGTGGTGGAGGAGGTGGTGGTGATTGTTGTGGTTGTCCACCATCCTCCATGTTGGGGTTGCGATCATGGCGACGAGCTTGGTGGTGATATTTAGTGTGGTGGCTTGATCGGCGCGTCCTTGAGGACGATGATGATCCACGGCGGTTGGCAAGATTAGCCAAGTTGATGTTGATGCGTGTCATTTGATCATTCAATCCGGCCTCTTGCACTTGGAGATGGTGCTCATAGCGCTCCAATCCTTCCTTCACGAGTTGGCGGAGATGGAAATGGTCGTTGATGGTGACGTAGTGTTCATGGGTGTTGTCGTTGAAGAACGGGGACTCTTCATCTTCCGAGCTCGGAATTGTGGACACTCCTTCCCTAGCCATCTCAAAAACACACAAGGGTGATATGAAGAAATGGATGTCTCACTTACCCAACGTTACCTTTTTGGTTCGTATTGAGGCTAGTCGACGAGCCTAGGTGTAGGGCGGTATGTCCAAAGTGAGTCCAAAAAGATCGAAAGAAAACTGCAAACGACAACACACATGCTTTATGTGGAAGGCAAATGGGTGAGGGAAAGTGGCAAGGAAAATCAACAAATCCGAAGAAAAGTTTGTTGTAAAACATGGAGAAGAACCGAAATGAAATTTTAGCACAAGAACCAAACCTAGTGGAGGAACTAAAAAAAATGGAACACAGACACACAAGTGATTAATGGGGTTAGTGCGGCCAATGGACGATCGGAGACGAAATGTACCTATCTAAGACTAAGCTTAATGCCACACCAACACAAGGAGGACGCTAGCTCAAACCGCAAACTATAAGAGGCAACAAGATTCGCACCATGGCAACCGGTCACTCTCTTGTCTTTTGCGACGCGAAGCTACACGTTCCTACAAGGGATAGCAGTTGGCATCGATCTTTTTCTTCTTTTTCTTCTCTTTTTTATTTTCTCTTTTCACTTTTTGCTATATGGGGATGCAAATGCCAAGACTAGTTGAATTACGCTCTCACAAGTGCCAAACATGCACTCTCAGTGCTATTAGTGCAATGCCAAGCGAGGTAAAAGAGCTAGTCCGAATGGGCAAGGTACACGAACACTGAGTTAGTTCAAGCGTAAGCAAGTTATACCTATATGATTGATGATTACAGACTTGCGTCCGGGGGTTGTCCATGTCGTGTCGATCCGTTGATGTAGTTGCATAGACGATGTTGTAGGCTTCGCGTGGAAAGTTTAATCACTCAAATCGGATCGACGACGACAAAGAAAAACAAGTTACAAAATCTGTCCAGAAATCGAAGAGCTGAAATTTTATGTGGTTTGTGCTCAAATTCGAAATTTCTTGAAATACAAGAATTTTTTTGCACAAATTCGAGAAAACTGGCTAAATACAAAGGTGTGGAATGGTCTTTGGCAACAAATCCACTGAGCATATCCACGAAAAACTCAACGAATCCAGAGATCGGTCGAAATCCCTTTTTGGCTATTTTTGGTGAAATTTTTCGAAATTAAGGTGGGGGAAAGAAAAACTGGGTGCAAGAGGGGGATTGTGGGGGTCGAATTCATGTCAATCTAGCAGCTGATACCAGATGATGGAGGGATTAACCTCTTGGGTGGCCCGATATTCACGAATCGAGCAAGAACACGAAAAATGGACGATGAACACGATGAACACGAGAGGGGAATCAGGGGGGGGGGGGAATCGGGTGAAATCAAGGGGGAAACAGGGAAAACCGAGGGGAGATAACTAGCAATAATTGAAGAACCCAAATCTCCCGTCAACTAAGCCTCTACAGCCACCTACGGGACGATCGATCCAACTAAACTCACCTTATCGGAAACCGCTTCACACCCGTGGCTGGTCCACCACGCCAATAGAACCTCAAGGATTAGTTGGGGAAGATTGGGAAGTCCCTAACTGAATTACAAGGGGAAAGGATAGGTAACTTGGTGAATCTTGATACGATCCTAGATACAAATCATAGGAGTAGACTTGATACAGTCCTAGATACAAATAATAGGAGTAGCCTCAAAAGAGGGGTACAAGGGCAAAGCTCAAAGGTGTAAATTCATCTCTAACCTAGATCTGAAGCCAAGGGGGTCTATTTATAGTCTAGTACAAAGGGGTTAGGTGGAAGGAGGAGATACAAGGGACAAAGGCCCGAAAGTTGGCTCGCAGGCCGCGCACCAGCGGAGGCTCTGGTGGTTTTACCGGTAGTACCGGTGCACCCAAACCGGAGGTTTTACCGGTAGTAACGGTGCGCCGGTAGTACTGGCCTTGGTTCCGGTGGCGGTACCGTCAAGTGCACACCGAACGGGGTTTTGGCGGAGGCGGCACCAGTAGCTCCGTTTCTTGGGCTTCATCATCGGTAGTACCGGTGCGGGTTCCGGTGGAGACTCCGCTACAAGCACACAGAGCGACGTTTTGGTGGAGGCGGCACCGGTAGCTCTGCTGCTTGGGGATCGGCGGTAGTACCGATGCTTTCACCTGTAGCTCCGCTGCCTAGGGCTTCTTCCCTTCTTCTTCTGGAGTGTTTCTCTTCGGTTTCTTTGTCCATCCTTTTGGCCACCGTCTTGGTCATTCTTGGAATGCTCTTGGGGTCCACTCGACGATGTGTAGCTGATCACGTAGAGTATTTCCATGAGGTAGGGCACCATTCACCAAGTCATAGGGACAGTAGAGAGAGAGAGCATTGAGTTCACCTTGTCATGCATTGCCTTTGCTCGTGATCTTGACATGGGTCCACTTGGTGATGGGCTTGGTGGAATGGGGTGTACTGCATCACGCCCTATCAGTGAGAGAGAGGTATGTCGTCCTCATCTCCTCGGCTCCCGCGTGCATTGACACCTCCGGTCAGTCAAGATGACACGCGGCGGCAGAGCAGTCCAATCGCCCACGCGATGAAGTTATAGTGTTGCCGCCGCTTCGTGTTTCCCACCCGTGGTTACACAAACCCGTCCCTGTCGCTATTCTCCTCGCCATTCTTCCCCTCCTCTCCTCACCATTCTCCTCACCATGGTTCACAGGCACCACCTCGTCGGTGAGGCCGCCGAACCCTTCACCTCTGGGAGGCGGTGCTCCTGTATGAGGCGAACTTCCACGCGCCAAGCATGGGGGCCACCACCACATGTGCCCCACGGGTCGCCTCCAGGACCATGGACCTTATTGAAGGAGCCCACGATGGAGTTTCTCTCCAACACCCTCCGTCTGACCACTAGAAAGCCTCAGCATGGAGAAGAACTCCCAAGCAGTGCCAGATCTAATCAAAAGAACCGACACCCCTCCTAGTTACTGCTTCCTCCGTTCCAAAATGTAAGCTTTTTTAGCGAGGCTTACATTTTGGAACGGAGTGAGTAGAATACAACCAAACTTCGGCAACATGTTGTAGACAAACCCTAGACTACTGTGTACATCCCCATCTACACATTCTTCCCGACCCTCGAGCGACATCGCTTCCAGAGAGGGGACTCTACACGAGGGGCAGGGGTGGGGTGGGGGTGAGAGCAAAGGAGGAGCCTGAAAGAGAATTTTGCACATAACCTTTTCTTTTTCCTCTATATAGCATGTCAATTCCCCACGCTGGTGCCACTCAAAATTCAACCCCTCAACAAAAATGCACTTCCATCATATATATTCTCTTCTATAAAATTGAATTTCATAAAATAAATATGGGTGTGTTTGGTTATTTGCACACATTTGTAGGAGTCCCTTGTTCTTCCGGTGTCAAGCCTAAGATGCATGCATCCACGTAGCTAGGCCAATCAATGCAACAACCATTAAGACTTTCATGGAAGTACGTGGGGATTGATAAAATTGATTCTGCTATTACGATTTGTACACAATCTAAGAGATACACCAGCTGGCAAGAAATATTTATTGTCTCGTGTTGCGTGCGAGACTAAATGGGTGGAAGCGGCCAATTCGAGTGTCACATTAAGTATCGTGTGAGCCATATGAGCCATTGCATGTCACTAAGGATATCTCCCAAGGCCTTCCGTAATGGGAGTATCTTAGCGCGATATCATAGGCAACTTGCTTATGTGGCACCATAGTTAATGAAGAAAGAGAGCGTAGTTGTATCTTATATAACATACGGCTCTAGCACGAGATCATAGGCAAAAAAAGTTGCTAGCCCAATCACAATCAAGTATTAGCCTCAAATCATTTAATGCGACTTGTTTTAGAAACAACCTCTAAGAAACAATGCATTAGGATGGTTGTTTCTTAGATCCTAGTCATACCTAGGATACCGCGCTAAGATACAATGCATTACGGAAGGCCTAAGTGACTGCTGAAATACAGACTGGATGTGTCCCGGTTTTGTCCGTATGAGCAGCGGCCCGGGCTTTTGTCTGGCCGTTTCTAGGCAGTGCACCCTACGGGGTTGCTCACTTGGTGGTCCAAAAAATGCAAAACTGAAAAATCAACATTGTCCCAAAAGAATATTGCCCTGCTAGTAATATTAACAAAAGCAGTCCACGGTTCAAGGCCATGCCGGCCCTAGCTCAGGTCATGCCGGCCGCGGTTCAGGGCATGCCGATCGACATACAAAATGGCACGAGGCCATGGTTCACTCCTCGCCGTCCATGTAGTGCTGCTACTTCCTCTAAAAGTAGTCCTTGTTCTTTGGGGTCAGCGTGCTCAGGTCCATGGCCATGATTTGGGCTTCTTGGGCGGCCAGCACGAGCTCGACCTCCTTCTTCTTGATCTCGACCTCTTTCTGCTTGATATCGGCTTCCTTGCTCCTTGTACTCGCGTTCTCCTCCTCTATATCAAGCTTTTTAGATTGGACGATGAAGAAGTTACTCGTCAATTCCTCTCGCTCCCAGCGCTTCTTCTCCTCCCTCTCGTCCTTCTTCTCGCTGGTCTTGTCCTTCTGGCTGATGAAGCCCTTGAGGGTCTCTTGCAGCGCGATCGTCGTGGCATCACGCTTCAAGTCCAGCTTGGACTTGGTCCGTCCCCTTGGCCTTTCCGTTGTCTTGCCGCCCCCCTTGTCGGGAGTCATCCCAGGGACCGCCAACAGTCCCCTGTCTCTCTTGAGGATATTGCGGAGGTCCTTCCACTTCTGGTTGTCACTGAGCACCTTGTAGAAATGGTCAAAGTTTAAGGACTTGTCCCCATGCTTGGCCTTGCACACCTCCAACGCTTGGAAGGCCTACAAAAATGACAATCATGAAACGGGAGGCCAGGGGCAAACGGCACCCATGAACCACGGACTCACCAACTCGGCGATGCCAACTCCACTTTGCGGCCGGGCCACCGCGTGCTCGAAGGAGCCGGTGAACTTGCTACACTCGGCCGAGATGAGTCCAAACCTTTTTCGGATTGACATCTCTGTCTGTTTTGTGACCATGGAGTAGGGCGGGAACATTGATCTTTCATGGTAGTTGTTGTACATCCGGCCCCGGTACGCATTGCCCTTCATCTCGGCCCTAACGATCGTGTTATGTCCCACCTCCATCGAGGTCTCGCAGAGGCACACCTCCTCCGCTTCGGTGTAACCGATGCCTCGTGGATGCCTCTTCTTGGCCGGCAGAGCTTGCTGGGTCAGCTCGTCCATGACCAATTGCACATCGTCAATGTTCCGACCCTAAACTTTGCCCCCTCCTCCTCCTCCTCCTCCTCTTCGTCTCCCTCCCTGCTGTACTCCCCCTCGCCATTCTCATTGATCATGTCCACCAAGTAGTCCTCTCCACCCTCCCTAGTAAGGCCTGGGTCAGTGAATGCATTTCGTCGAACAAGTTGCACGCCTCGGGATAGTTGGCCAGAGGGATTGTGCGGGCTCCCTTGCTTGCGAGCGCAGTGGACACGCCCGACACCGGCGCGGTGTTGAGGTCGAACGGGGCCCTGGGGGGCGGCAGCGTGGACTCTCCCACGTCCGGCACCAAGTTGGGCGCCGCCGGGAAAAAACCCGTACATCGGCGCAATAACTGGCGATGCCGCGTCCGGAAATGTGTACGACTGGGACGCTGACCTTTTGGAGCTCATAGCGGGGCCGTGGGGCACGGACATGGGGACACCGGTTTACATTCCCATCATAATCATGGCGGCTTGCGCATGAGCTAGGCTGATCGTGGCATCCCTGGCCTCCGCGTCCTCCATTTTCTGTGAATCTGCGTCGGCGGTGGCCTTGACCAGCTCCCTCCGATCGGACCTCTTCGCCGACTCCTCCTTCCTCTGCACCTCGTAGAGCACGACCTTGGGCCTCTTTGCCCTCTGGGGTGGGTCCTTGGACGTCTCTTGTGCAGGCGCCAGGAGCGGCGGATCAGGTCCAGCTGCGGCCGCAACAGGGGTGGCTCTGTCCGCGTCTGCCATGGCTAGGGTAGAGAAGGAGCGGAGGCTTGTGGTGGAGAGGAACAGCCAACAAAGGAGTGTGGGTGTAGAGTGTGCCTCTGTTTGGACGGCCAGGGCAATAAAATACTAGACACAAGCGCGGTCCACGCTTGTACATACACTGCTCAAAGTTGGATCAAATCTAGGCCGGGAATAAGCAGCCCCGAACAAAAAAACGACCATGTTCCGTTTAAGCAGCGCCGTAGGGGAGTTTTCTGCCGGGCTGCTCAATTCGGGCATGTACGGGCAAAGTAAGAATTCCCTAAGAGATGTCCTACAAGCTTAAATGAGAGAATATATCTTGATGATGGACATCCATGAGTTTAATTTTATTTCACTATGCCTAATAAAGCGGAGTTCAAATGAGTGAATTGTGTGACTATCAGAAATTTTTCTTTACTTAGAAGTCCCAGCGCTCCATCATTGCACTCTCCTAGGGAGGGGGATATAATTTATTTCAAACACAATTTATTTTGACTATGTATACATGCAGGTTTTGTTATCATGTTAATTGTAGGGCAGACCCAAAACGACCCAAGCGCTGAGTGGGTTGCATATGTCCATAGGGTAGTGTACTCTACCTACTTGAAATTTCTGGCCTCAATACCGTCTACATACATGTTTCATTGGTTATCTAGGATGGACATATGCTATAGTCCTTCTAAGAGCATTTCTAATAGAGCTCTTATCCCGCGTGGAATTTTGATATACCCTTTTTTTGTGGGTCAATGCCAAAGAAGTGTTACTAGCAGACTCCTTAAAATGCACCAACCCATAAAACTTTTTAAGGGGCACATGAAAAAGCCTCGCCAAACCTGTAGAGAAAAGGGATGGGAGGCCGAACCGAGCACGCCCTCTATCCCTAATATATTTTGGCGGGACAGAAAATTTAGCATGGCAGTTCCCCTTCCCTCTTTTTGCCGCTGACGATGATCTCTCTTCCTCGACCCTAGCCAGCGCCTCCAGGCCGTGCGAAGCCATCATGGACGCCTCTGAATCCTTCCTGGTCAACATCGATGTCGGGATTGCGCCGCCAGGTCACCCAACCCGCGCTTCGTCATGCACGGCGGTGGTCCCGGTGCCCGTCCCGCAGCCGGAGCTGCCTCGAAGGTGGGCTGTGCCGTAGCCGCCGCTTTCCTGCCACTCCTGTCGATGGAGACACGCTGTCACCAAAGAAACCGCGCGTGGTGGTGATTAAGCGGAAGAAGAGTGCCGAATCCATGGGCAATCGGTCTGCGACGACACCACCGGCTGCAACGGCACCACCGGCGGATGCGGCGATGCCACCACCGACCGATGCTCCGACCTCTAGCACTGACGCTCCTTAGGTGTTCGACGGAACGACTGTGTGTTATGACCGGCACTCATAGTTCAATATTTGTTGTTCTAGAGGTAGAACGCTATTTGGTTCGATAACGGGGGGAGGGGTAATACTGTTACGCTGCATCATACCTTCCTCTTGGGGTCTCCCAATGAACATGTGGTCCACGTCATCAAGCATGGTTTTCCAGAGAAATTACTTCTTCAGAAAGATTGTGGGAGGACAATACAATTTGACGAGATTAGATCTTCATAATCATACCAGAAGTATTTTTTTGGTGCTTGCCATCATGAATGACACATAAGTGTTTACATGTGATGTAAATATTTTATCGAGCTTAGGGACTAAACCAGGTAAATCATAATATCATTGTTTCATAATGATGAGAATGTGATCTAAGGGAAGCAGTGATGGACCCTAACTCCGATGATATGGCTAGACACCATGAAATCCCAGATAGACACCATAAACGAAATTCAAGTTCCGAACTTGGTATCGAGTTTTATGCTCTTTAACATAGACATAAAGCCTATCTTTCATTAATGGATCTGTAAAGAAAATGGATGGAAATATCCATGAAAGGCCTGACTTGTTTACAAGTTCAAGGGAATGACTATGATGATATTTAATCTCCCATTGCATGGGTGATACGTCATAAACGTAACCCTAATTTCTGATGCTCCATGATCATATTATGCCAATTGCTACATATTTTCTCCCTTATTTATGTCATTTTTATCGATTTTCCAGACTAACCTATTGACAAGATGCCACAGAGACAGTTCCCTGTTTTCTGCTGTTTTTAGTTTCAGAAAAGTTGTTCTGGAAATATTCTCGGAATTGGAAAGTTCGAAGCTCGGGAGTCCTATTTTCCCCGGAAGCATCCAGAAGACCGAAGATGAGATGAAGAGGGGCATCAGGGGGCCCACACCATGGGGTGGCGCGGCTCCCCTTGGCCGCGCCAGGGGGTGATGTGGGGCCCCGAGAGCTCCATCGCCTCTGCCCTTTCGCCTATTTAATCCACCTGGATGGAAAACCCTAAGCACTTGATCAAAATCCCCGAAAAAGTTCTGCAGTCGCCGTCGTCGTCAACCCTAGATGAGGGTTCTGGAGCTGTTTTCCGGCACCCTGCCAAAGAGGAAAGCATCACCGGAGGCTTCTACATCACCATGCATGCCTCCGAAGTGATGCGTGAGTAGTTCATCCATGGACTATGGGTTCGTAGCTGTAGCTAGATGGTCCTCTTCTCCTCATATGCCTCCATGTTTAGATCTTGTGAGCTGCCTATCATGATGGATATTGATCTCATGTAATTCTATATGCTGTGTTTGCTGGGATCCGATGATTATTGACCTTATGCCAAGTTTTTATAGTCTTTATTGCATATGTTATTTGTGATCTTGCATGCTTTCCGTTGCTAGTGGTTGCTTTGGCCAAGTAGTTGCTAGTGACTCCAAGAGGGAGTATTTATGCTTGATAGTGGGTTCATGCCTCCTCGTTGCCTTGCTCGAGTGACAGAACGTGAAGGGAGAGGATGTGATGTTGCCATTAGGGAGAAAACAACAGTGAGAGTGCCCGCGTGTATAATCATTGCTTACATTACACACATTGCTTAATGCGATTATCTATTGCTTGCAACTTAATACCTAAGGGGGTTCGGATGATAACCTGATGGTGGATTATTAGTCATAGATGCATATGGATTTCGGTCTATGTATTTTGTTCTAATTCCCGCAATAAATATCATAGTAGTCATCATGTTATAATGTGCACCACGGTGCAACCTTTATTTGTCAATTGCGCAGCTGTAATTTGTTCACCTACCATGTTTTTTTTATGGAGAGACACCACTAGTGAACCTATGAACCCCGGTCCATTTTCCACACTGTTAAACAAACCACAAAATTTCCCTGCTCTCTTTACTTACTGCAAGCATACATCATTTTCCATACTATACGTCTAATCTTTGTTTTCAGCAAGACCGGTGGGATTTACAACCTCACTGTACCGTTGGTGCAAAGTATTTTGGTTGTATTGTGTGCAGATTCCACGTTGTTGCTAACACCGGTGAAGCGCTAGCACCACCGTCAGTGGCATCAACCTTCCGAAGGTCCTCTTTCTCCTACTAGATTGATAACCTTGGTTCTTAACTAAGGGGAAAACGCCTACCGCTGTGCTCATAACACCCTCCTCTTGGGGTCTCCCAACAAGTGCACGATATGCACCATCAAGCACTTTTTCTGGTGCCGTTGCCGGGGAGAAGGAAGTCTTCTGGCAAGGGGAGTCTCTCACTCTCAACCTCTTTATTTTGTTTATTGTCTTGTTTTTATTTTTGTCTTGTTTTTATTCTCTATATTAAAAACACAAAAAAATAGTTTACTTTATAGCTGTTATTTATTTGCTTGCTATTATTTTGCTAAAATGAGTTCCTCTGAGAATACTAAGTTGTGTGACTTCACTAGCCCAAACAACAATGATTTTATCTGCACACCTATTGCTCCACCTGCTCCTACTACTGCTTTCTATGAGATTAAACATGCTTTATTAAATCTTGTTATGAAAGAGCAATTTTCTGGTATTAGTACTGATGATGCTGCTGCCCATCTTAATGATTTTGTTGAACTATGTGAGATGCAAAAATATAAAGATGTGTATGGAGATATTATTAAACTGAAATTATTTCCTTTCTCTTTGAGAGGAAGAGCTAAAGAATGGTTGCTATCTTTGCTTAGAAATAGTATTGATTCATGGACTAAGTGTAAAGATGCTTTCATTGGAAAATATTATCCTCCTGCTAAGATTATATCCCTGAGAAGTGACATAATGAATTTTAAACAATTTAATAATGAACATGTTGCTAATCATGGACAAACTACTTGGATGATTATACAAACTTTTTATGCATGGTTGAATTTCTCCTCAAGGAACCTATTGGATTCAGCTGCTGGAGGTACCTTTATGCCCATCACTTTGGGCAATGCAACAAAGCTTCTTGATGATATGATGATAAATTATTCAGAGTGGCACACTAAGAGAGCTCCACAAGGTAAGAAGGTAAATTCTGTTGAGGAAACCTCCTCTTTGAGAGAAAGGCTTGATGCTGTTATGTCTATTCTTGTCAATGGTAAAGATCAAGTTGATCAAAATATGTTTCTTTAGCCTCTTTGGTTGCTCACGAAGAGCATGTTGATGTAAACTTTATTAGAAATAATAATTTTAACAACAATGCTTACAGAAATAATTTTGGTGGAAACAATTATAAGCCCTATCCTCCTAATAATGGTTATGGTAATTCTTATGGCAACTCCTATAATAACAATAAAATCTCTACCTCTGATCTTGAAAACATTCTTAGAGAATTTATTAGCACACAAACTGCTTTTAATAAATCTGTTGAGGAAAAGCTTAGTAAAATAGATGTTCTTGCCTCTAAAGTAGACAACCTTGCTATTGATGTTGATTTCCTAAAACTGAAGGTTTTGCCACATGATGCTAAACAAAGTAAAACTTTGAATGCCATCCAATTTCAAATTGATAATAATGTTTGGTTGATGGCTGAATTACGTGCTAGGCGGGAAAGAGAAGATGAATTGGCTAAAAAATATAATATTGCTAGAGTTTGTACTATCACAACCACTAGTAAAACTGAAGCTCCAAGTGCTAGTAAAACTCCTACTATCAATTGTAAAGTAGTTGGTGTTGATAAAGTCCCTACTCCTTCGGTGAAACGTGCTAAATTGCCTCCAAGTGCTGAAACTGCTTCTAATAAAAGTGCTGAAATGTTTAGAGATGTAGGAGATAATGGTCCCATTACTTTTGATGATAATAATTTTGATTTTGATGATTGCAACATCTCTGAAGTTATTATGTTTCTACAAAAGCTTGCTAGAAGTCCCAATGCTAGTGCCATGAATATGGCCTTTACTAAACACATTACCAATGCTCTCATGAAAGTTAGGGAAGAATAACTAAAACTTGAAACATCTATCACTAGGAAATTAGATGATGGTTGGGATCCTATCATTAAGATGAAAGTAAATGATTTTGATTGCAATGCCTTGTGTGATCTTGGTGCTAGTATCTTTGTTATGCCTCAAAAGCTTTACGATATGCTTGATTTGCCACCGTTGGAACACTGTTATTTGGATGTTCATCTTGCTGATAATGCTAAGAACAAACCTATTGGTAGAATTGATGATTTTCTTATTATGATTAACAATAAACTTGTCCATGTTGATTTTTTTGTTATGAACATTGAATTCAATGCTTCTTGTCCTATTGTTTTGGGAAGACCTTTTCTTAGAACTGTTGGTGCTATTATTGATATGAAAGAGGGGAGTATTAAATATCAATTCCCCCTCAAGAAAGGTTTGGAACACTTTCCTAGAAATAAGATGAAGCTACCTTTTGAATCTATTATTAGACCAAATTATAATGTTGATGCTTCTTCACCTGAAAATACTTGAGTTGATCTTTTTTTCCTAGCTGAAAGGCGTTAAAGAAAAGCGCTACCGGGAGACAACCCGTCTTATTTCTCTGTTTTCATTCTGTTTTCCTTTCTTTTCTTTGGTGTGCTTTGCACCTGGGTGTTTTCTATTTCCTTAGAAATCGTGCTGTATCTTTTATTTTGTGTTTTTGTTGATCCAAGTAAAGCCTCTAGTGGAAAGTTGACACTATATTTCGGATTTCTGCGCAGGAAACATATTTCTGCTGTCCACTGTTAATTACGTATAAAATCACAGAAAATTTAAAATGAACTGAGCTTTTTTTTGCTTAATCCTGAGCTATATACGCAACGTTTCTTATTTGACCACTTTTTGGTTTCAGAAACAGAAGATTTTCGAAAAAATCGATCTCTGTCTGTTGTTCTGTTTTGACAGATTTCTGCCAATTGCTGCATTTGCATCTTAATCTCTTTCTTTAGGTGTTCTTTTGAGAAAAATAGTTTTAAAAGAAGTTGTGACAGTAGCTAATGTGATTTTGAGTGCTATTCTTGTGTTGAAACTTAACCATGTGAATTTATTATTTCGATTGCACTAACGTTGCTCATGAAGACTGTGAGAATTTTGGTGTGATGGAAGTTTTCAAGGGTCAAGAGAAGAGGATGACATGATGTGATCAAGAAGAGTGAAAAGCCTAAGCTTGGGGATGGCCCGGTGGTACATCCTAGAAAATTCCAAGAAGACTCAAGCGTTTAAGCTTGGGGATGCCCAAGGCATCCCCTTCTTCATCAACAAATTATCAGGTCACTTCTAGTGAAACTATATTTTTATTCGGTCACACCTTATGTGCTTTACTTGGAGCGTCTTTTTTTTTCAGTTTGCTTTCAGTTTGTTTTTATTTTTTATAATAAACTTGGTTGGACCCCAGCATTCTTTTATTGGAGAGTGACACGCTCCGCTTTTTCATGAGAATACGTTGTATTCTTAGTCTCTGTTTGGCTGCTGCATTTATTTAGCTCCTATTTTGCATGTATCTCTTATCATAGTTGTTAGTTTTAGTAGTATTATATGAGTACTCTCATGTTTGCTTTCTGTATCATAAAGAGTATTTTTGTTAAGACATATCTTGTATGGTGCTTGTTGGGAAAAGAAAAGTGCTGCTTGATTTAGAATTCATAACAGTGCTAGTAGAAGCTTGTATAGACTGTGGCTAGAACTTTTTCATGCCATGCTAAATGTTATTTTAATCTTAAATCCTTGTGGGTATTTAGTAGCATGAATAGCCTTAAGTAGCTGAGAGTGTTTAATATGAGTTGAAAGATTCACGAGTTGTTCTTGTCATAGTAAAGCATCAATATATGGTATTCCCTTTCGAATGTTTTATTTGGTTGACTTGGCGCATGCTCACGCCATGTTTATGACTACAAACCAGTCACGAATAGCCTCCATGACCACTTAGTTTTTGAACTTGTGATATTGCTTGTGTTTTAATTAGTGATGCTTATGTCGCTATGTATGATTATGGCTCTTATGCTCTCTATATTTGTCGCTCCCAGTCTTTTGCTAGCCTCCACCCGTACTGAGTATGAGCTCTACTCGTGCATCCAAACTCCTTAAACCAAAGTTTTCCCATTGTGTACACCATACCTACCTACATGTGGTATTTAACTGCCACTCCAAGTAAATTGCTCATGTGATACCTTTAAAACCTTCAAAATTATTCCTGTTTTGTGTTCTTGTTTTTGCTCATGAGGACGTCAATAGAGAATCTTTATCTCACTTGTTGATTGGATTTCACACCCTAGACTAGTGGCTTCATCCGCTTATCCAAATGATAGAAGAGATGGAGCGGGGTGCCCAGCCCCAAATTAATACAAACAAATTCTCTTCACTATTTTTGCCGCTGATCATATCAGTCAAAGCATAATTGTGTAAACAAAAGAGAAAGAGGGATGACCTTCTACACCAGTTGCGTCCTTCAACATGGGAGCCGCTCTTGTGAATCGAGTTGGCTTGTGACGTACTGTATTGTCTGTTTACCATTCGAAGACCTTAACATACACCTCTCCTAAAATATAGACACTCCTCCACGGTGTGTGATTGTTGGCAGGCACCCGAGGATTCTGTTAGCCATGTTTTGTGAAAGATGGATGGGAGGAGTGTCAAACTTTTAATACCTCTGATTTATAAAATAAAAAGCTCTAGCACATGAGTGATCCCTACTTCCCTCTGCGAAGGGCCTTTCTTTTACTTTTATGTTGAGTCTCCATCTTTTAACTTTATGCACAGTTGAGAGAGCATTTTTGCCATTCTGAGTTCTATGTGCATTTGTCCCATAAACATCAATAATTACTTTATGATGTGATATTGTTTGTTCTTAAATTATTTGTTCTAGTATTCCTCTTGAACTTTTAAAGTGTCTTGGCATTTATGTTTTGTCCCACTCTTAAGGACTAGTGAAATACCACTTTTCCATGCTTTCTCTATAATTGAAACAAACGTTTACCTTTCTTTGCATTATTATTCATGATCCTTTATTTAAGATACTCTTCGTGATGCAAAGTAATTGCTATGCTTTATTATTAAAGTTCTATTTATCATGTTTATGTTTTAAGTTTTATGATCTCAGCGTGCATATGCTTTTACAATAGATTGATCAAGTTTATGATAGTCGCATGTCACCTCGGAAATTATTGTTTTATCGTTTACGCACTCGAGGACGACTAAGAACTAAGCCTGGGGATGCTTAATACGTCATAAACGTATCCCTAATTTCTGATGCTCCATGATCATATTATGCCAATTGTTACATGTTTTCTCCCTTATTTATGTCATTTTTATCGATTTTCCAGACTAGCCTATTGACAAGATGCCATAGAGTCAGTTCCCTGTTTTCTGTTGTTTTTAGTTTCAGAAAAGTTGTTCTGGAAATATTCTCGGAATTGGAAAGTTCGAAGCCCGGAAGTCCTATTTTCCCCGGAAGCATCCAAAAGACCGAAGAGGAGACGAAGAGGGGCATCAGGGGGCCCACACCATGGGGTGGCGTGGCCCCCCTTGTCCGCGCCAGGGGGTGGTGTGGGCCCCCAGAGCTCCACCACCTCTGCCCTTTCGCCTATTTAATCCCCCGGATGGAAAACCCTAAACACCTGATCAAAATCCCCGAAAAAGTTCCGCAGCCGCCGTCGTCGTCAACCCTAGATCAGGATGGTTCTAGAGCTGTTTTCCGGCACCCTGCCGGAGAGGAAATCATCACCGGAGACTTCTACATCACCATGCCTGCCTCCGGAGTGATGCGTGAGTAGTTCATCTCTGGACTACGGGTTCGTAGCTGTAGCTAGATGGTTGTCTTCTCCTCATATGCCTCCATGTTTAGATCTTGTGAGCTGCTTATCATGATCGAGATTGATCTTATGTAATTCTATATGCTGTGTTTGTTGGGATCCGATGAATATTGACCTTATGCCAAGTTGATTATAGTCTTTATTGCATATGTTATATGTGATCTTGCATGCTTTCCGTTGCTAGTGGTTGCTCTGGCCAAGTAGTTGCTAGTGACTCCAAGAGGGAGTATTTATGCTTGATAGTGGATTCATGCCTCCTCGTTGCCTTGCTCGAGTGACAGAAACGTGAAGGGGGAGGATGTGCTATTGCCATTAGGGAGAAAATAGCGGTGAGAGTGCCCACGTGTATAATCATTACTTACATTACACACATTGCTTAATGCAATTATCTGTTGCTTGCAACTTAATACCTAAGGGGGTTCAGATGATAACCTGAGGGTGGATTATTAGTCATAGATGCAGATGGATTTCGGTCTATGTATTTTGTTGTAATGCCCGCACTAAATATCATAGTAGTCATTATGTTATAATGTGCACCACGGTGCAACCTTTATTTTTCAATTGCCCAGCTGTAATTTGTTCACCCAGCATGTTATTTTTACGGAGAGACACCACTAGTGAACCTATGAACCCCTGTCCATTTTCTACACTGTTAAACAAACCACATCAATTCCCTGCTCTCTTTACTTACTGCAGGCATACATTATTTTTCACACTATACGTCTAATCTTTGTTTTCAGCAAGACCGGTGATATTGACAACCTCACTGTACCGCTGGGGCAAAGTATTTTGGTTGTGTTGTGTGCAGATTTCACGTTGTTGCTAACACCGGTGAAGCGCCAGCACCACCGTTAGTGGCATCAACCTTCCGAAGGTCCTCTTTCTCCTATTGGATTGATAACCTTGGTTCTTAACTAAGGGGAAAACTCCTACCGTTGTGCTCATCACACCCTCCTCTTGGGGTCTCCCAATGAGTGCACGATCTGCACCATCAATGGGCTTTATGTTTACACTGATTATTCTACCAAGTGCTGCATAACTTGTCTTCAAGTTATTTCAAGTGAGAAGATTCCATCAAGAATATGCTAGAAGGGAATGTGATCTTTAATTCATAGAACTATATAAAGCATTAAGGAGTTGGGAACTTCACCTAGATGAAATTATGAAAGTGTTTGATATCATCAAGGATGTTAAAGAGGCTTGATGACTCAAGAAAGACAGTGGGAGCGCTAAAGGATATTTCTAACACCTCATGTGAACAACGCATCGTTGATTGGAAAATTGTTGACATATTAATTCTTTTTTGTTGAAATAGTATTTCAATGAAAAGGACTAAAGGAAATGCAGTATAATTATTACCACTTTGAAAGTGGGTAAGTGATAACGTTTGAGTGGAAAGTTCATGATCGAACTTGCATGCATGGAACATAGTATGGTTCTCATTTTCCCATTACTTGTCTGTGTTGAATCAAACGTGTTAAAATTGTGGAGAAAATTGTTGAAAACAACAATTAGCATTTCTGTGCAAACAAAGGGAAGGATTTCTTTTGAAATCTAATACGTAAACAAAGCATATCTATTCATAGTAAATGAATAGAAAAAGAGAGATATGATGGGCGATCCGTATGAATGATTAGATAAGCCATGTACGCCATAATATGTACACAAACCAGATATGACTTATGTTCTAAGTGTTATGAGCATAAACCAAAGTTGATGATGTCTATGATCAAAGAGAAGATAAACTTATAAGGAACATAATGTATACTTCATATTTGTGATAAATGAAACAACAATTTAGTTTAAAGTACTTCACTAATAAAGGGTTTGTTGCATAAATCACAAAGACAATCAACTTAGTGTTAATAATGTGGCATAGTGGAATGGAAGAAATTGCATGATTAAACTTGGAGGAAAATTCAGAAATTTAACACTATGATAGAATCTATAACAATATTGTAAGATGGGATACACTTTGGAAGTGTGAAGATTAAATGTTTTGATCTAAGTTCTTCATAGAACTGGATACGATACTTTACAAAAGATGCAACAATGTTGTGGAGAATAAACTATTTTCTTGGTAAATCACCAAACATTTAAACCGCAATGCTCATTTGAGATCAAAGGGGGAGAAGTGCTTCTCCAAGATATGAAAATAAATGGACCTGGAGTTTGAGACCCAAGGACGGAGTCCACCACACAATCAACACCGCAATACCATTGAGTGCTGAGCTACGAAACCAGATTATTGTTTCTAGTAGAAGTGACAGACTATTGGATGTATGCCCAAGAGACAATAAAATACATAATTTTCATGATTAACGTATTATTTTTGTATGCTAAAACTGTTGTGGTCACTGAATATGAGATTCATAGAAAAACCAATACACACGTGTAGAGACATAAACACACCGTCATAACCCTTTGTTAGATTACCATATTTTTCTAGTCATGGACATGTGTTATGTCAATATTAGTGGTAGCACATTGTTTTTTCATCATTGTGGCTGGGTAGACCTAGGTAGTTGAGATACTACGAGATTTTTTTTAACATTGCTATAATAATATCATCACAAGATGGTAATTTTGTTTGCTTCCTTTAACCATGAGAATATACGATGGTGTTCACAATAAAGTTTACTTTGGTGTAGTCAAGTATCACATTGCAAACTGGGTGATCAAAAAAGCTATTACTGGGTATTCTCAAAGGTGTTCATTTCATCATGATAGTTCAAGACTAGGAATTACGCCAATAGTCAATAGAGAGATACATACAGGATCCACTCGGTGTAATGGTACCTATTAATAAGTCCGCGCAGACAAAGGCATGGCATTAGTCATGGTGATACTATCACACGACATCGAGTAAAAAGAATCATACCAGACATCACGAATAATGGTGATTAAAGAGTTTAATCATGGTCTTATCATTCATGTCGTCTTGAGGTATTGATTGGTATCAGGAAGTAATGAGAACTTACTTAATAACCAACAGGTTCAACATAGTTTTATCGTATAACTTGTTGGAATCAGTATGGATGTCCACGGTTCCGATGTTTATTATTGATTAGGAAAATGGTTTTTCAATCATATCTTCTTGTTATCGAACTTGTAGGGGTCACACACTTGAGGCGTCAACATCAGTTGTTCACACTGGATGGTCCGGAGAAAGAGCGGGTACCATTCGGGTAATCCCGATGTAATAGAATTATTATTCAGAGAGATTACAGAGGACATTAGATGTCCTGAGATGTCGAGAATATGTACATTGATAGAAGGTCGAAGATTTAACCTATATGATTTATGTGGTTCTAGAGAGTTTCGGGAAAAAATCGATAAGATGCGGCAAGTGCCGAGGGGGGGGGGGGGAGCCTGCGGTTAGGGCAACACCACTAGGGCTGCAGCATGGCCCCTTGTTAACCCCAGTCAAGGCGCATTTGGCCCCAAAATTTTCCTAGTGAAAGTACAGAGAGAAAACGAATAGAGAAAGAGGAGAGGGAAAGGACTCCCCCAAAGGAAAAGACTCCTAGTTGGACTAGGAGTCCAATCCAAATTGGGGGAGGGAGCTGAATTGAAATCCCTCCTCCTCCAAATATTTAAAGGCACCCGCTCCCATGGGTTCTAAGACATAATTGGCTCCAAGCCTTTCTCTCTCTTTTATAGAATTAGAAACTCTAATTAAACGCCTTCTAATTGGATTAGAACCTCTAATTAGAACCCTCTAATTGGATTAGAGCCTCTAATTAGAAACCCTCTAATTGGATTAGAGCTTCTAATTAGAGACCCTCTAATTGGTTTAGAGCCTCTTCTAACTGGGAGAGGTCGTGTCATCTCCCGATTAGACCTAACTCTAATCTCTCTCTCTCTCTCTCTCTCTCTCTCTCTCTCTCTCTCTCTCTCTCTCTCTCTCTCTCTCTCTCTCTCTCTCTTCCATGTGTTGGGATCTATCCACCTCAATTATGAGCCTGTAACGATTAGCACTGGACGACGAAGCGCTACGGGACTTTGATGGACATATGTCTGCGAACTCTCACAGGGGTAACATGTGAGACCATCACTCTACTGGATCCAGAACGCTGGATTCGGAAGGTTGGATCCGAAAGGCTGGACACGGGGAGACGAAAACAGTTCCACCGCTAGGCTTAGCCATGTAACTCTTCATCAAGCATCACCGACATCGTCATCAACACTCGTTCCACGCTTCGTGTAGGTAACGAATCAGATCTATCCTCGCGTTTACCTTCATAGTAGATTCCATGTAAGCAAACAAAATTAATTTTTACACGTGGCCCAATACAAACAACCCCTGATCAATGTCCTCCCCTTTAAGTTTAAACTCCTCAGCATATCCTCCGGAGAGGGCCTTACCATGGCCCCATCCGCTGTTGCACTTACTTCTCCTTTTTATGCGTCGCTGCCATCGCCTATCCGATCTAAAACCCTCGACGAGCAGACCTGCCAGGGCGGGTTAGTCGAGCTATTCAACACCTTTATCAACCCGAACAGATCACTCGCAGTAGAAAGATGGCCAGATCAGATTGCAAGAACACAACGCCCTTCCGTCGGAAATCAGATTTCACTGGTTAGGTTGGAAACCCTAGCCGCCTGCATGTCGCGGGACCGAGACGGAGTGGTTAAAAACGTTAAGTTCGAGTTCCTACTCATGAAACCTACGCGGAGTAATTGGCTAGGCCCATTTGCGAGCAGCGGCGGATCCACACCTGGCTTTGGGGGTGCGCCAGACACCGGGTGGGAAATACATTTCTTGGTAAATTAGCATTTTTCACCACATTTGCACCCCTAATTTTTTTTAAATCTGTTGGTGCACCCTTTAGGCACCCTAATATTTTTTTAATCTTGTGGCGGTGTATAGGATTTTCCTAGAATTCGGTGCTCACTCTCTAGAGAAAAATTCTCCGTAAAAAGTCGGACCATGCGGCTAGTGATGGCCCATCACGGCCCAAATAATAGAATACGTGCCCGAGGCCATTTTCTAGCCTAAATCAGAACAATGTAGTCTAGTAGTCTAGGTCAGGGACTCAGGGTCAATGTGCTGCCTTCGAAGGAAGGAAAGAACAAGGTACGATCCCTCCCAAAGTTTTAAATAGCGGACTAAAACATTTAGTGTCAACCTGCATAAAAAGCTATAACGTTGTTAGTTATGTCGCCGCTATATCACGCTATTTAAGGGGTTTTGTATCTTTTAGCGCGCTAATGCCCTTAGCGGATAGTGTTGAAAATGTTATAGCGTCTCTATAACGAAGATATAACACGCTATTTTAAACTTTACTCCCTCCTTTGGTTTCCCTTGCTCGGTTCGCCGGTCGGTTCATCTGTCTGAATAGCAGACCCGCTTGATTTTTTTTAGACCCCAGGCTCAAGATGAGCCCTGCTTTAAATTAATAAAGCCACCAACAACAGAGTCAGAGTACACAACCATTACAATACTCGTGGATACCCCACGGCGGCAAATCAGGTGGCCTAAGCGCCAAAGAGATAACAACATGGGGTACAAGGCAGCTAACATCAGCCCCTAGTGGTGCTCAGAAGGGAGCGAGCCCTGGAAATCGCCTCCCCCACCAACGCGCGGTCTTGCCTCCTAGCCACGGCTTTCCACACCTGCATGTAGGAACACATTTTATAGAGAATCTGAGAAGGGCTACTAGGGAAGACACCTTCTATCGAAAACTTGTCCCTAGTCGTCCACAGGGACCAATAAAGCGCTGCAACGCAAAACCAAAGAACCCTATTCGCTTGGCCTCGGTAACTTCTAACCAAACGGTAAACTTCCGCATGGCAAGATGGGTTCCAATCACGTGCGAGCAGCTCCCTAACTGCACTCCACATGAATCTGGCCAGGGAGCAGTGGAAGAATATATGGTTCGTACCTTCATGCTCTCCACATAGACCACACCGTCCGTTGGACGGGCCACGACGGCGCCTAATGTTGTCCCCGGAAGGTAGACGTTTGCGGGTTAGTTGCCACAAGAATATCCTGATCTTTAGAGGAACCGCAATCCTCCACAGCGGGGGGGAAATGTGGCAACGCCGTTCCCTCACATAATCTATGGTAAAGGGATCTAACCGAGAACCGTCCTGAAGGTTCTAGCGTCCACGAAATCTGGTCATGACCCACAGACGGAGAAGCCCCCCCAAGGGCTCTATGTAGGTCGTGCCATTCCACACGTTCGTGGGTTCCTAAAGTCCGTCGAAGAGGGACATGCCACTCCCCATCCCGCCAGGCGGCGCAGACAGAGGAACTAGGTTCCAGGGCAATCGCAAAGACGGACGGGAAACGGTCCCTAAACGAAGCAGGCCCCTGCCACCAGTCAATCCAAAATCTGGTCACTGCACCATCCCTGATGGAGTGTTTGGCCCCCAAGCAAAACTTATCCTTGTGTTTTTGGATCGCATTCCACAGCTGCGAGCCCGGCTGGTGGGAGTATACAAGTACCTCCTTGTGAGTCAGGTATTTAGCCCTGAGAATGTCACTCCAGAGGCCACCTTCTCGGGAAAGGAGTTTCCAAATCCATTTGAACACAAGGCAAATGTTCATGAGTTTGGAATTGATGATACCCAGCCCCCCAAGGCTTTTGGGCTTACACACCACCTCCCACCGAACCATGTGGTACTTTCTTTTGGTTCCCGAGCCCCCCCCAGAAAAATCTGGAGCGAACTCTGTCTAGGGTTTTATGGACACCATCCCCCAACATACACACACTCATCGCATGCATCGGCATATTGGAGAGACAGGCGTTCGTCAGGGTTAGTCGCGCCGCCGATGACATCAACTTCCCTGCCCAAGGGTCTGTGCGAACCCCAACCTTGGTGGTAAGGGGTGCCCAGTTTAGTGCCGTCAGAGCCCGGTTCCCAATGGGGATACCCAGGTAAGACAAGGGGAAGTCCCCTAGCTTACAGTTAAGCATGTTCGCAATGCTAGTTTGTTCCTCTCAGGAAGTCCCGAGGACAAGTACCTCACTCTTATGGAAATTATACCGGAGGCCCGACATACTCTCAAAGCAGAGCAAGATCAACTTAATATGAGCAATGCTCTGTACATCCGGTTCAAACATGAGGATCGTGTCATCCGCATATTGGAGATGGGAAATACCCCATGGTACGAGATGGGGAACCAGTCCCCGGAAGTGGTTTGCCCCCTTGGCCTTGCGCAAGACCATGTCAAGGGCATCTACAATAAAGTCAAAAAGGAGCGGGGAAAGAGGGTCCCCTTGACGCACCCCTCGGCAGTTTCGGAAGAAATTGCCGGGCTCCCCGTTAATGAGGATGGAGGTTTGGCCCCCCGAGACCAAACTCAAAATGAGATGGACCCAACCAGCATGGAATCCCTTACGAAGGAGGACCTCCAGTAGGAAGTCCAAATTCACTCGGTCATAGGCTTTTTCAAAGTCAAGTTTCAAGAAAACTCCCCAAAGTTTCTTGGACTTGACTTCATGAACTATCTCCTGCAGAGAGACGATACCTTCCTGAATAAGTCTACCACGGATAAAGGCGGACTGCGTGTTACTAATTGTACGTTGAGAAATGGGAGATAATCTAATCGCAAAAGCCTTGGCTACGAACTTAAAAATGACATTGATCAGCGCAATCGGACGAAATTGTCTAATGTCGTCGGCCCCAACCACCTTAGGGATGAGAGTGAGCATCCCGAAATTAAGGCGAGCAATGTCCACCCGGCCCAGGGCAAAACCATTGAGGATCCCTAGAATCAATGGTCTGACTTCCTGCCAAAAGGACTTAAAGAAGATAACCGGGAAACCGTCCGGACCCGGAGCAGTATTCGGCTTCATACTCGCAAGCACCACATCTAGGTCCTCCCCGGTAAATGTGAGCATGAGAGAGTCATTCTCCTCATCGGAGACACACCCCAATGGTCCCCAAAGATCACGCACCAGATGGAACCACCTAGGTTCTGGCGCGGCACCCATGAGCGCCTTGTAGAACTCATAGATGTGGCCCTGTAGCGCCACCGGCGCAGTGATCTCCACTTGGCCCTTGCACAACCGAGTAATCACGCATTTCAGGAGCCAATTAAGTCTACTCTGCTGTTGCCAATATAACTCCTCCGAGGCAAGGATATGCGACAGTTGGTCCTCGAGGTCGTATCGCCATGAACAACCTGCCTCGTCCAGGCCGGACGAATCCGCAATCCTATCCAGCTCTCGAATCTGGGTAAGGAGGGCCGTATTATCTAGGCGTCTTTCCCTACCGAGGTTGGCCCCCATCCTTTAAGGAATTGGAGAAGTCCCCCAGCCATCCTTTGCCAAACGTCAATTGGGTCCACCTCCAGGCCCCCCGGCCGCCGGAGTTCCCTCCATTTGGTAGAGACACGGCCTCGGAAATCCGGCTGCTCCAGCCACGAGGCCTCAAAGAAAAAACGCGGGCTATGTTTGCGCAATTCCTCACCCGAGTCGAGGATCAGAGGAGTGTGGTCTGAACCAATCATGGTCTCCGCCGTGAGCGAACATAGCGGGAAGAGGGCCTCCCAGTCCGTCGACATGAAGGCCCAGTCGAGCACACACCGGACGGGGACAGGCTGCTTGTTCGACCACGTGTATCTAGCGTTGACTCGACGCACCTCCCTGAGGGACAGACTCGCCAAGCACTCGTTAAACCTATGGACCCTAGTCCAGTTGATCCGGTCATTGTTCTTGTCCTGTGCACTCCTAATAAGGTTGAAATCTCCACCCACAACTAGTGGTAGAGAGCAACCGGAGATCGCCGCCGACAACTCGGTAAGGAAATCTTGAGTACGGCGGTGGTCCGCCGGACCGTACACCATAAACACTGACCAAGTCTGGTTAGAATCCCGCTGCCTAACCACCGCGTTTAGTTAAAAGGACCCCCAAGTCCAGTCTACCACCTCAAAGGTGTCTGAATTAACACCCAGCAGCATGCCCCCCGAGCGACCCATCGCCGGGACGTGTTGCCAACTGAATCGCCCAGCTGGGTCGATCCGCCTAAGGTCCGCCGGGGTAAAATTAGCTTTTATCGTTTCTTGTAGGCCTACAAAGTCTAGCTTTGCCAGCCGAATCAGGTCCTTAATCTGGGAATGACGACCCGGTGCTCCGAACCCGCGGATATTCCAAAAGCCCGCCCGCATCAGGCTAGAAGGCGTTTTCTCCGTCCTCGACGGGTTTGAATCATAGACTTGGCCTGGCCCCTGGTCCTACCAATCGGGGAAGTCTCGGTTCGGGACGGGGATGCCCCTGCGTCCTCCAAGTTAGGTGATACCTCACCCTCGGCTACTGCCGGCCGACGTAACTCAACACGCTGGGCTAGCTTAGCCCGCTCAACTGTCGCCCTAGCCAGATCGGCCTGGGCCAACTCCTTCGCCCTAACTAACGAGATGATCTCGTGCGGGGTACCGCACTCCGAGTTGAAGAATAGACCGCTATCGCGAAGAACCGTGGAAATGTGATCATCGGAAAGAGAGGGAAGGACCGCAAACGTACCTCCCGCGTCCTTCTCGACCGCTCGCTGCTGTGCCCGCAATGAAACATGAGTAGCTGGCATGGCCCTGGTGATGCGGGCGCTCTTGCGGGCTGGCTCGGCTGCCACCGTCCGCGTGCGCCTAGCGCGGGGAACCGCCGACTCCGCCGTGGCGGCGTCGCGCAGGCCCCCATGATCCCGCCCGCTGTCGTCCGTGATGCCATCGCCCCCATCACCAGAGAGGTCCATCTCCTCCGACCCCGCAGCCGCATGCTCAGCCCCTGGCGACACCGCGGAACCTCGCACGGAGTCGTGCAGCTCTGCCGGCAGAACCACCAGGCTGTCTCTCACCGAGCCCCCCCGTCCACCGAGTCCAACTCGGAAGTGGCCGAGATGATAGGAGAGCCCGACGGTGAGACCGGAGGCCGGACCGCCACCACGGTCGCAACAGGGGTGGGCGCCGTCTTCGCCTTCTCGATCAGCTTCAGCGGGAGAGGCCAGGCTGCACGTGGTGCCGATGACTCCGGCGCGGCCTCCTCCTCAGACTCCATGGGAGTAGCCTCACACGTCGTGGCACGTCTGGAAGGGGCGCCCGCACCCGCCGGTGGAGCACCCGCAGCCGCAGGTAGCCCCTGCTGGTCCATGGCCTCCCACTTCTCCTGAGTAGGGCTACGATCATCCAGGAGATCGTCGTTGTCGTCATCGTCTAGCTGATCATCACTCGGACCTGATGGCGGTGGAGGTGGGAGAGCCGCCTGACCACCCGCCTGCTCCCTCCGAATGGAGATGTTGAAGCCTTTGTTGAGATGGAACACCTGAATAGCTCCATTCAGTTTTGTCGGGTTCCTACAAGCAATCCTCATGCGCACCGGGCCCCTACCCGGGATGGTCGACTCGTCCACCGAGACAGGCCACCCAAGCATCCTCATTCCCACCATGAGACGGTCAACACGGCGCAACTTCTTTGGGAGCCCGGAAAGGAGAATCCAGGACTCCTGCAGTACCTCTGCCGGTGCCGGGTCCGCTTCCGCCAAACTGATGGAAGCAGAGGAGTTGCTCAAGGGCAGGAAGAGTCTCCCGCTGCGCGAGCACAATTGCAGAATGTCTCGCGAAGGGAACACGGCCTGGAACTGTAGCCTGAGATCTGGGTGAGTTTCCAATCCCAATTGCACTCCACGAGATGGTTAAGCTCAGCCCGCAGTTCCGCCTCCGACAACGCCATGCCCGAGAAGGTGAGAATAGCTTCGTTCGAGGCCCCAACCTCGTCAAGCACGTCATCCTCGAAATCGAGGTAGAAGAAACCCTCTCCGGAGATTGCCTGCCCGTATAGCCGTAGCTCCGACACGGAGCCACGACACGGACAATCAGCAGAGTTATGCCCTTCTTTGGAGAAAATCACGCAGATCGGCGCGAAGGTGCAGTTCACCTGAAAGTACCCGGCACGGCCACACTTGAAGCACTCGACCAAGGAGGGCCACGCCCCCCGGAATTCTGACTCTCGGATGCAGAGGGCTCAGCCCTGGGTGGCGCCTTGCGTTTGGCCGGGCCCGGACCATGACCAGCCACACCTGCCTGCGCCCCCTGCCCATCGAGCTGCGCCTGGCCGCGTGTCTGTCCCGCGGGAAGCGCCGCCGCCGCAGGCCCCCCGCCAGCAACAGCCTCCGTAGCACGGCGGGCCGCCCGCTTGCGTTCCCTCTCCACCCACCAGGACGACGGTGGCTGTTGGCCTGCCCACACTCGCGGGGCATTCCGGTCACCCTCCTACCTCGCACGCCGCTCCGCCTCCGCGCGAGCTTCCACCACCGCGGTTCGTTTCCCGTTGGTGTTCGCACCCCCGGCCGGACCCCGCGCCGCCATCAGCACATTTGCAAAGGAGGAGGAGAGAGGGGAACGGGAAGGGGAGATGCGGATTTTTCGCGCCTGTCGCCCCCGCCGCCGGATGTCCTCATAGGAAACAGGAAACCCTAGCGCTAATGAGTGGCACCCTTTCGGGATCCAATACCACTTAACGGAACCGACGGCCTGCTGGGGAAGTTCCTGGGCCAACGCGGGCTCCCGACTAGGGCCCACCGAAGACGGAGGTCCCTCCCCTGGAGCCGGTCCTAGAGCCAAACAGGCCGCAGTGGCCGTTTCAGGCGACGTCCCATCAGGTGTTAGGGTAGGCCCATCCACCGGGACGGACCACGCCTGGGCGGTCGCCCGTTCTCCCTCGTTTCCCTGGCCACCCGGTGGCGGCGGAATCGCCCGCAACGGCGACGACCGCGGCGACGGCCGAACCACAGCACCCCGGCCACCACCGGCGGCACTGGGCCACGCCAAGCCACGCGCGGGCGTACTACGCGCACAAGCGGCACAGCGGGCCGCCCTGTTGCGAGCCCCCGGAGGGTTACGCCGCTCCGATGAGCAGCCGCCCTGGCCGCCCCCAAGCAGACCAAAACGTGACCCTCGACCGCCCGGCGCAAACGCCGCGCGGCGGCCGCACGCCCTACCCCGAGCGCTCCCGCCGTGCAGGGCGGCTGTGATGAAATCGCCCAAGGAGGGGCTCCGAAACTTACCTGCCGGTGGCGAGGTCGACTCCTCTGCGCGCGGTGACGGGGGCGCCTCCCGTTCGTCCTCCGACAACATCTACTGACCCGCTTGATTTTCAGGGGGCCGTTTGTATTTGTCGAAATCTAGCTCCACATGCCATAATAATTTGGAAAATGCTTTCTATAGGCCGACCTATACGAGTGATCGCTAGGTCGCTTTTCCTTCTTCCGCATGCGAGCAGCGAACAAACCACTGTGGGCCTCTTGCGCATGTGTGGCTGGCCCAACAAGAATCGATTTCGTTGGTTTGGCCCAGTTTCATGTGTAAATAGCCCACCACAGTAAATAGGAGCGGAGCCAATTACGCTAAGTGTTTTCACCAGGTTTGGCCAACGTTGCGTACGTATTAAAAATTTGTAACAATTCTGCTCACATTTTGTTTAGAAAACAGAAACGAGATGTTGCAATGTTTTTTTTGAACGTTTTCTCTAAAATAAATCCGTGTGCATTTAGAATTTATTTAGAATGATATGTTTATGTGCTCCTTCACATGTTGCAAACGTGTGATTTTATTGTTACTATCGATTTAATTTTTTGTTGAAATAAGTGATGATTTTTTGTTGCAAATAAAACAGAGACAAATTGTTTTGTTGCTTACCAACTTTTTCTATTTGGTGCAAATAATTTTTTGTTGCAATAGGTTGTGATTTTTGTTGCATTGTTGTAACTTTTTTGTTGCAACGCAATAACATATTGTTTAAATATTATTTGTAACATTACTTATTTTCCGAAAAAGTTTTGGAAATTTTTGTTGCAATACTTTTTTTTTGTACACGGAGCGATATTTTTTGTTGCGACGCAAGTGGAATTATTACAATGGCAGATTTGCTGTAATTATCGAGATGACCGGGGGCAACACAATATACCTTTTCGTTTTAAGTGGGCTGCTGTGGACTGCGGGTTCTATATGCGAAAAGCAGGGGGGCTAAAGTGTAAAACTGAGTTTGTGCTGTTTTGAGCCATCGAATGAAGATCGGACGGCTCGCGAGGGGACCTAAAACAGGGCGTTGTAGGTCGGCCTACGCCTAGCGTGCGCCTAATAATTTGTACCCCATGGAAACTTTATATGGAGTACATAAATCATGGCGGCGGCCACGACGGCTGGAGCTTGCACGGTTCAATCTCGTAGTCCGCCTCTCCGGGTTTCATTCTTATTCGGGTCGTGCCCAGCACTGACTCCTCCGCCCTCCCTTTCAATAAATACGATCGCTGTGGCTCAAGGCGTCCTGGCTTCAGAGCTTGTTAATGTTATCGACTGACATGGAGTCCAAAAATGAGCACCGCCGCCTCCGAGTACCTCTCTCTCTCTCAATCTCAAATCAACTAACCTAAGTTAATGCAGTGTTCTTGTCCATGAACTGTATTAATTCATGGATGTTCTCGTCTTTTTGCAGAAGGCACACACGGAAGATAGGCTTGGTGCGCTGACCGATGACATTTTGCTCTCCATCTTGGGTAGAGTGGACCTCACAACGGCGGCAAAGACCAGCGCTCTGTCAACGCGCTGGAGGGACTTGCCATGGTTGCTCCCCGAGCTCGACCTCCATGTCAGGGTCTTCCTGCCCGCCCCATACCTAGATATCTTCACCACAGATGTGCGGCCTATTGTTTTTTATTCCCGAATACCAGCGCCACACATAGATCAAGCAATGGCGTCTCTGACAAAAGCTGCTGGAAGTTTCTTGCGCACCAGACACAGCGCTAATGTCGCAAAACTGTCCCTTGAGATCCACCTACTCGGCAGCTACTCAAGTGAAATTGGCTCGCTGGTCTGTGCCGCCATTGACAACGGCATGGTAAAAGAACTGGACCTTGCCATTGCGGACCACAAGAATCCTAATGACTGCAAAGATGTGGATATGCTACAGAAAGCTCTGGACGTGGATGGATTTTTCAGTGCCTATCCTAATATGCCTCCTTGCATCACAAGGCTACAGCTTTGTAACCTGCGCTTTGCGGAGGTGAATATGCATCACATCCTATTTGACTGCTGCAAGCAGCTGCAGCACCTTACTCTGGACAATTGTGACGCTGGTGGCTGTTCGGTTTGGCAGATAAACGCGCCAAATTCGAGCCTTAGAGTTCTTGAAATTTACTATTCTTACTTGAGGCTGGAGGTGCTCTGCCTCCCTAAACTAGAGCAGCTCCGTTGGGCGGTCTGGAGGCATCACGAGGTCCCTCTGCGTTTTGGTTTGATTCCATCTCTTAAGGAATTGTTCCTCCTAAGTAGGGCAGGTGTTGATCACCCAGGGATTAGTTTAAGCCAGCTTCTGAATGGTGCCACATGCATACATACTCTGACCTTAAACTTCCAAGGAGAAAAGGTAATTTCATATTCCAGTAGATGTTGTGGGATGTAGTTATAATTTCATCATTATGGATTGTTAAGTTGCACGAGATGGATCGAGGTTAGGGCCATGCTAATTTTTGCTGTTACATGTCTTGATCAAGATACATGCCTTTATTTTTTAATTGTTGCATAGCGTTTTTTTAAACTAGATGATACCCCGCATGCATGGTACTGAGAGATTTATGGAATTTTCTTTGTGGCGAGTAAAATTAGAACGCATGCAAATTTCTCAAATATGCAAAAATATCATAAACTGGATTGGAAAGTTGATTTATGCTGATAATGCCCCAAAAAAAGTTTGACCAGTAGATCAGGTTAACACAATAATCAAAATGCCTAGCATGCATAGCAATGGAATATTATGCACAAAAGAAGAAAATAAATCTTACTTTCTTGGGATGGGCAGCTCAGTATGATTTTTTTCTAAAATACCATGAACCATGCCACCGTACTTAATAGTTACACACACGAACTAAAAAAAGACCAATAGTTGTCAGACAGTAGAAAGTACACAAAATCTTGAGTTTAAAGATAAAACACTTGAAATGATGGAACCATGCATGTAAATAAGTTTTGCCTAAACACGCACTAATACTGTAGAGCTCGATGGAGGAATAGTACTTACATAACTCAAATGTGTCAATTTGATGCTTGCAGATTGCAACTAATGACGAATGTGCCGAACATACCTTATACATCATAGCTGTTCATGCACAATCTAAAAATCTTCTTAGATGACATATATCCTTCAAAGCAAATGTAACTTAGTAGAGCTCTTGAACAGTAATAAACGTATGGTCGTAAAGCCAAATAAGTTGGTGGCAGTAAGAATTGTGAACGATCATGAAAGAACATGCCATGACATGAATGTAATCTGGAAAAGAGAATGTGATTTTGAGTAGCAAATCTGTAAAAAAGAATCTGGAACTAGGAGAGTAGTACTGAAAGGATGAGGATGAGCAATTGAGCAGCGATCGACAGACGGGCTCAAAACCAGGGTATGTTATCGCACAAAACCCGAGACCAGGCTCATCTTGAGACGGATTGTAACTTGTAAGCCCATCTCCCTAGTAATGCAGTTTGTGAAAGCAGCATAAGGCAAGGAGTTTGAGCGGCCTCGATTGGCAACTCAGGTCACGCGGAAGCTGTGGACGAATAATATATACTCCCTCCGTATCAAAATATAAGATGTTTTAGCTTTTCCTAGACAAAATGTATGTAGACATGTTTTAGTGTGTAGATTCATATGCATCTTACACTAAAACATGTCTAGATACATTTTGTGTATGAAAAGCTAAAACATCTTACATTTTGATACGGAGGGAGTAGATATTATCGGATCAGCAAAAGAATAACCCGGTGATTTTCCTCTACATGTAGAAACCAATACAATTTTTTAATTTTTTCACCAGCTTTGGATTCAGCCAGAAAGAACGCAATTCCTTGCTGCATTCAAGAAGCTGAGGAAGCTGTGTATTCATGGTGTGTATGTTGAATTCGACCTGCTATGGACAATAAATCTCCTGGAAGCTGCTCCAACTATTGAGATATTTGATATCGAGGTACTTTTACTCATTCATTTCTGAGTTTTTAGTTGAACAGATATAAGCATTTCCTGGTTGTTGATATCATCTCATGATAGGTTTCAGGTTAGGGTATGTTGGAATCCAGGTATATTTAATATAACCAGGTCTTGGTTCTTGAATGCAGATATTTGAACATCCATGTCAGAAACCATATTGGGGACGCGTTGGCGTTGAAAGAGTGCAACCTTCATGGAAGATGCATGGGTTCACAAGCTGTAATAAGTGGCAATTGAGAGAGCTGCACTTTATTAACTTTAGTCCCCTTTTGTGGCATCATATGTTGTTCATCCGTGCCATAATGTATCGAGCGCCAAATTTGATGACCGTTCTTTTGAAAGAAGATGAAGAGCCATGCAAGGAGTGTGAGGCAATAGCTGCACTTACTCCTCCAGTAGGTGGCATATTTCCAAGGGGCCAAGATCAGCAAGAGAAAATAGTCAAACAACTTAAGGGCAACATGGTTTCGTCTTCGCCACAAATAATTTTCAGCAGTATAGTTTCGACAGTGGTATTCTGAAGTGGAGCACTTGCACAATCGTAATGTATCTTGAATGGAAGCGCAAGTTAAAACAAGGGAATGTACAGTCTTTAGAGCTGAAGAATGTGGATTTGTGATGTGTATTCGTGTGACCATAGCTGCAAAAATATTAACGTAATATTTTGTTCCTTGCATATTTATTGTAGGAAAACCCAAAATAAACAAGAGTTTCTTGTTGAAACCATGCTTCTTCCTTGTATTAACAACTTTCTAAAGTTGGAAACACATAGTGTTGGCTATAGAGTTTATTTCTTATGAGTTTTCAAGTTTAGCAGAAACCAGAGTCTTTACAAATTGCAAAGGAACAAGATGCAAGACATGAACTGTAACTATTTTCGCCAGAGCAAGGCAATGCATTCCAACCAATGCAACGTGAGAACAGTATCCGGATGGACGAACAAAACTGTTTTTCGGGTTGCCGTACCAGGATTTTCTAGAAGAATACTACTGATGTTCTGTTATGCATCAACTGAACTTGAGGTAGGATTTGAACTGTACTTATGATGTCGCCGCGTCCTAGGGTGAACCCTCCGACGAGGAGTCCGGGACGACCACAGAACGGCCGCCAAAAGTTGAGTACATGACGTTCCTGGCCTTCTTCCGGGGTCGGGCGTCGGAGGAGGAAGAGCTGTGGTTGTGGAAGTGGGCGAGCGCATGGGGCTCGTGGTGCATCGTGCGGGAGTTGGTGAGCGCCTGGGACTCTGAGGCGGCGCGGCGGAGCAGGAGAGCGCCTGGGACTCGGGCGGAGTGGGAGAGCGCCTAGCACTCCTGAGTCACGCTGGACCCCAGGATCGAGCTTTCGAGGCGGCGCGAGGTCGTTGTTGGAGATGGGGAGCGGTCGAGGGTTTCACGTAGAAGTGCTTGATGAGGAGGGGTATGGCCATCATTTGGACTTCCTTGTCGGAGGCCTCGGTGGAGACGTACTCCACGTCACCTCGTCATAGCCGTTGGCGGGGAGGACTTGGAAGAGAGTGGACTTGGGATCAATGTCGAACATCGACACCGCCCTGGTCCTCTGCTTCTGGAAGGCGGCGTCGGCTGGGGTCATCGCCGGCGAGGTTGGGGTGGCCCGCCTCCCCGGGCTTCAGATCGTGTACGGGTCCTTTGCTTCCTCCCATCTGGTATGTCCTTTCTCTGGAACTGGAAGCTTCTGTGAGTGGGGAAAATTGGGGATGAAGCGGAGCCAGGGGCAATTTATAGAGGCTATTCCCGATCGTTAGCTTGCGGTTTGAAAATTTTGTACGCTCGACTCACGTCGGTACTTCGGTAGCTTTCAGCCTCGACCAACAGTTTCACACATTTTTTTTTTTTGAAATGGAGGTTCTACCTAGACTCTGCATCAACAGTTTCACATATGAGTCACAGCCGAAAATGAGTGTCACGACAATTACTGCTTGCTCCTCTTATCACATCAAGTTTTTTTCGCCTCTGCATCAAATTGATGCACACAGCCGGTTTTTCATTAATATAAGAGTCGAAGAAGTACAAAGTAAACAGACCCGAGCCATATGCCTCGCAACAGCACCTCCACCAGACTACCTCTAAACTAATGGCAAAAGATAAAAGCAAAGATACATACACAACTTCTAGACGAAGACTTAAAGAAGGAAAAGCCACACGTGCGCCGATGATGACGAGTCCGATCCAAGACCGAGCTCGGGATTTTCATCCCAAAGTCAATGTTCGCACCATCACCTTCATCAAGGTAACGACGCAAGCGCGTGTCAACTTCGCCCGAGATGTTTCCACCGAAGTGTGTATACTCGACACCAAATCTTCTACCATCACCACCTCTCCGGCCAACGAATAGCCAAACACCACCGGAGGAGAAACTGGAGGCCGATGACGTCCCATACCGCCCCGCCTCTAGCCGCTGTCACACCACCTTCTATCGAACAACAGCAAGCATGACTTGACACCGCGGCGAAACGTCGTGCGTAGCACCTGCCAGGATCAGACATATCGCCACCGCCGGCCAGGTATGACTTGACAGCTCCTCTGAAGTCGTCATGTGTAGCACCTGCTGCATCGAATAGAACCCTGTCTCGAAATGTTGGGGGCGTCCCATATTGGCGCCAGCCTCGGAACTCTGCAACCATAGAAGAGAACATCCCATACCGCCATCGACTGTGACTTACGAAGCCAAAGACCATCACCATCTCGAAGATCAGCCCTCGAATCATCCACATGACCACGAAGACCACCACCGTCGAAGAAGCCGGGCCGCCGCCCCATCTCCAAACTCCTGCGGTGTCGACGACCCGCAGCGAGCAAATTGCGGCCAGCGCGCCGCCGCTAGACCAGCTGCAAGCAACCACGCTGCCACGCAGCATCAGCTGCCGACAGCGACCTCCTCCCTGCCGCAAGCCGTTGCAGATCCTAATCCATAGGTCCGATGACCTGGAAAGTCGAGGCTGCCACGACCTCGGCCCCGCCGCCGCTGGTCCCTCCATCCGGTGAAGACTCCAAAGCGATGCCCGCAAGAGGGAATACTACCCCGGGACACCGCCATCGCTCGATCCCGATGGGATCTGAGGTTTCCCCTGGAGATGCAACTGGAGGTCCGCCGAACGCAAACCATCTCCGAGGAAAAAGACGACCACCTCAACTTCTGGCAACCGCCGACACCACCATGGTGCCCAGTTCGGGCTCCCCGGGTGCCCTCCGCACCATCCTCCTGCCGTGGAGGAAGAAGAACCCGCCCGAGCCCATATAGGCCCGAGTTGGCCGCTGCTCATCACCATAATTACAGGGAGATTCCCGCGGGGGACGCGATGGTAGCGACGGCTACCTCCGGCGACCTTGGCCGCGCCTCCAACAGCTTCCCGCGACACCGCGCCGCCGTCGCCGCGGATCGTTGACCAAATCACCTGTGGAACCGCCCCGTCCGCCGCTCGATCTGAATTCCCCGCCGCCGCCATCACGGGCATCGCGCAGCCTTTGCTGGCGCACCCGAGGCAGCGACGAAGGGGAGGGGACGGGGGAAGGGGGCGAGAGGTGGTGGCGGCGATCTCCCCCGGGCCGCCTAGGCGGCGGCGCGAGAGCTAGGGTCGCGAGGACAAGTATAACACGGACGAGTGGATTCTGTCCTCTATCTATGCCCGATCGACAATGGACCGAATAATCTCTATCGCATCAAGATAGGACTAGGTCGTCACATCCCTCATAACCACAACCATGAAATCCTGCCAAATTTTTTCTCCGCTACACTCTTTGCTCACATCTGGAACCTGCCTAGTTCCTGGCGACTGGTGCGAATTTTATCCTCTTGTCACATTGTCAATCAGTATTAGTTGATTCTCACGCTGGCTTCCCTTATGAAAAAGTAGGGTCGACCGGCTGATCCATAAGCCAGTTCGCTCCGTGCGGCGTATCTCTCCTCTCATCCTTCAGCTCCCAACTCGCTCGCGACTACTACCGCGACTCTCTCCTCGCTACTGGCCGTCCCGTCGTCCTTTTTTATCACCCTCTTCGATGACCACTTTGTTGCTCCTCCTCTACCCCCATCTCCTGTGAATTTTCTAATTTGTGATATTCGACGGTGGTACTTCCCCACCGCCCTATGACTATTTCTCCTCCATTGAAAGTCACATGCTCATGTCCTCATCATATGCTTCTTCATCTTATGCCGGCGAGCTCGCCATGGATGTCACTGACAACGAGCATACCACACACCGTACATGGAGAACACAGTCGCCCCGCGAGTGGATGGATCCGAGATTTCACCCAATCTGGCTCTATTGGACCTCTGACATGACGGATTCATGGCCGGGAAGCTCGAATTGGCGCATGACATGCCTTCCGGGCACTACTAGAAAAGTGGTTATAGCCACCAGCATACTACCATGCATGTAATTTAATTAGAAATAAATTGAGATATTAGTTTCCATTGTTTCGGAAGTTGTTGAATCTTGTTATTTCTCAAAAAATCGTTTTGGGAACAAGATTACTAAAGCATGGGTTACTAGTTTCTAGCCATAACAATGGTGATGAGGATTACATGCTACAGCTTGTTCATCAAATCATATTTCTAGATCTCAATACATATTGATTGAGTATATTTCGTTCCACCATGTCAAGTGGTCGCACCTAGACATTAGAGAATCCTGCACCTCCATATGTAAACACCATGTATAGATCGAATATTGGAGGTATGATCTAGAGATAATAATATTCAGTTATTATTCCATGTTCAAGTTCAAAATTAAGTTTATGTCATTATGCTACAACCGTTATAGCACTTGAAAAGTGAGGTTTCAAAGGAAAATCTCTGTGCAGTTGTGAAGGCATAAACAAACAAGAGTTTCTAATCTTGGATGTAATATTAGTTCATGATTTGTGAGACGATCACATTTTTATGATCATGTACTTGAATAAAAGTCCCGCAAAATATAAGAGTTTATTGTTAGAGTAACAATAGTACTGAACCGACTCAAGTGTATGTTGTTGCTAAAAGAGACTAAACAATCATAATGTATTTTATCAAATACATATGAAGTTGTCATTGAATATAATTCCTATACTATGAGAATATCTAGTGACCACATGATCAAAAGTTATACTTTGGATATCATCAACCATATTGCCGTAACCGAGGATCATAACGGTGATATCTGGGTATGATCTAGATAATGTAACGGAATTGAGATCGTTCAAGACTAGTACTTAAGTCCCCTAGAGAATAGAGAGATACATTCTTTGGGCCCTCTCAGTATCATCGATGACATATCTTCTGGCCAGATACAATATGATTTATCACAAGATCATCGGGGATATGGCTGAGAAAAGAGAACGATATCGATAAGCGAGTTTTATGTGTTATGATTAAAGAGTTTGATCAGACCAGATCACCTAGCCCTCACCTCGTGATATCATTGCTATCGTGAAGTTAAGTGAATAAGTGCAATGAGTAACTTATAATGTTCCCTTGGTCTTTGGGAACACACACGACCCACCATGGACGTCCATGGTCCCACTGTTGGTTATTGTTCGGTAAGTTCCCGAACATGTCTGTTTGTTATCGAGTCTTTATGGGTCACACACTTAACCCATGCCAACCTTTAATTGAGAGAATTAATATGTTGTTATTGGTTTATGAATGTTCGATGTCGTTACGATGTGACAAACAAATCGGTTGTCAATCAGAGTGGTTTCAGGGAAGTTACTATAAGAGAGAAATTATGTCGGTGTTAGGCAGAATTTATATGAGAGGCAACGAAGGAGATGAGATGTTCCGTGAAATTAGATTTTTTTTCAACATTGTTATATAATATAGATGATTTTGTCTACATGGGTCAAGTAGTTCCAGAGGAGTTTTGGGTACTTTCCATAGAGGGGAGGGGGGGGGGGAGGGGGGAGTACAGGGAGGCGGCAGATTTCCTCCTTATGGACGAACCCTATTTTAGGTGTCTTCCAGGTGGGCCTCAGTGGCTTCACAAGTTGGTACTCAACGTCCCATTATTTTTCCTTAATTTATTGGAGAAAATTGAGAAATATAATGGATAAAATGGAAAAAGGGGGAAGGGAGAGAGGAGGTGGAGTTGGAAAAAGGTGGAGTGAAGTTATATTGAAGTAATATCTTGTGGTCCTATATTTAAGTTGTGGTGCTATTCTTCTAGTGGTGTCACATGAATGTCGACTACATGACACTTCACCTTTATGGGCCTAGGAGGATGCATTGTGTATTTGGTTACTTATTGTGGGGTTGCCGGAGTGATAGAAACCTAAACCCCCGTTAGGAAACCAATGCACGAGGGAGCGTAGAATCTCGGAGTTTAAGGTTGTGGTTAGATTTATCTTAATTACTTTCTTGTATTTGCCGATGCTTACGAGGGTATAATCACAAGTATGAATGCATTAAATCTTTTATGGGTACCAATGATTTCTATGATGTTAGTGCTATTTGTGGTCTTGATTCTCAAATGTTTGCAAACTTTCTTAATTTTTTGCCTCTTATCTTGATATTCCTAAAAATAATTATCACAAGTACCATGCACCTTATAAAGATATTGTTCCTGCTAGTAATATAGAAGTGCATGCTATTAATCCTGCTGTTCCTGAGCCTTATGTTGAAAAAATGCCTTTCCCGGCTAAAGTGAAAGAACATTCTATGGTGGCTAGTGTGGTTAATAAGAGTAATATGAAAGCTATTGAGATGAACAAATAACTATTGAACCTGCAGTCACAATAGTAAAAGATCTTGTTTGTGGAAATGTGGAGGATGAACACATTGTCTTATGTGAGTATGCTTCTAACATTGTTTCACATCCTCATAGACCTAAGAAAACTAGTGTTCCTGTGGTATCTGATAAGATTGGTGATCGTATCTATTATGGTTTGTGTGATATTGGTGCTAGTTCTAGTGCCATACCTTATGAGCTTTATAGAGAAATTATGCATGAAACTAGTTCTTGTGAGCTTTAAGATATTGATGTGGTTATTCAGCTTGCTAATAGAGAAACTGTTTTTTCCTATTAGTATTGTTAGATATGTGGAAGTTTTATGTGGTAAAACTAAATATCCCACTGATTTTCTAGTACTTGGTAAGGCTGCTAGTAAAACATGTCCTATTATTTTTGGTAGACCTTTCTTGAACACTTATGATGATATTATAGATTTTAAAAGAGAGAAGATTTTGACTAAATTTGATGGAAAATCTTATGATTTCAGTTTCTCCAAATTTGCTAGAAAACCTTATGAATCTAAATTGCCTGATGATAATTTTATAGTTTAACAACTTGCTTATATTGCTCTTGCTCCTAACAATGCTTTGCAGCAATATATGGAGGACCATGAGAGTGAGGTATTTAGGGAAGAGAGAAATGAGATTGACGATATTCTTCTTCGTCAACCTGTGAAACTGAAACATAATTTACCCGTGGAAGACTTGGGTACCACATTACCACCCAAGGAGGATCCTGTCTTTGATTTAAAATCTTTACCTGATGATCTTAAATATTCTTATATTGATGATAAGAAAACATATCCTGTTATTATTAGTGCTAAACTTTCAGGTGAAGAAGAGGAAAGATTATTGGAAGTTCTGAAGAAACACCGTGGAGCTATTGGATACACTCTTGATGATTTGAAGGGAATTTCTCCTACTATATGTCAGCATGCTATTAATATTGAAGCTGATGCAAAGCCAGTAGTTGAACATCAACGCCGTTTAATTCCTAAGATGAAGGAAGTGGTAAGAAATGAGGTATTAAAACTTCTTGATGCTGGTATTATTTTTCCTATTGCTGATAGTATATGGGTGAGCCCTGTGCACTGTGTCCCTAAGAAAGGAGGAATGAATGTTGTGTCTAACAAAAACAATGAGCTTATTCCACAAAGAGTTCTAGTTGGTTATAGAATGTGCATTGATTTTGTAAATGTTAATAAAGTTACTAATAAAGATCATTATCCTTTACCCTTTATTGATCAAATGTTAGAGAGGTTGTCTAAGAAAAGTCATTTTTTTTTCTTGATGGTTATTCTGGTTTTTCTCAAATTTCTGTTAGGAAACAAGATCAAGAGAAACCAGCCGTTACTTGTCCTTATGGTACCTATTCTTATAGACGTATGCCTTTTGGTTTGTGTAGTGCTCCTGCTACTTTTCAAAGATGCATGTCTGCTATTTTTCATGGTTTTTGTGAAGAAATTGTGGAAGTATTCATGGACGATTTCTCCGTCTATGGGACTTCTTTTGATAATTGTTTGCACAACCTTGACAAAGTTTTGCGGAGATGTGAGGAAACTTATCTTGTTCTTAATCGGGAGAAATGCCACTTTATGGTTAATGAAGGAATTGTTCTTGGACATAAAATTTCAGAAAGAGGTATTGAAGTTGATAAAGCTAAAGTGGAAGCCATAGAGAAAATGTCCTGTCCTAGGAATGTTAAAGGTATTCGTAGTGTTCTTGGTCATGCTAGTTTTTATAGGAGGTTTATTAAAGATTTTTCTAAAATATCAAAGCCTCTTACTAATCTTGTTCGAAAAGATGTACCATTTGTTTTTGATGATGATTGTAAGGAAGCTTTAGAAACTTGAAAGAAGGCTTTAACTACTGCTCCTATTGTGCAACCGCCTGATTGGAATTTACCTTTTGAAATTATGTGTGATGCTAGTGATTTGGATGTAGGTGATGTTCTTGGACAACGCATAGACAAGAAGTTGAATGTTATTCATTATGCTAGTAAGGCTCTTGATGCTGCTCAAAAGAATTATGCTACTACTGAAAAAGAGTTCCTAGCCATAACTTTTGCATGTGATAAGTTTAGGCCTTATATTCTTTACTCAAAGGTTACTATTCATACTGATCATGCTGATATTAGATACCTCATGGAAAATAAAGATGCTAAGCCTAGGCTTATTAGATGGGTGTTGCTTTTACAAGAGCTTGATTTGCATATTGTGGATAGGAAGGGTGCTGAAAACCCTGTTGCTGATAACTTGTCTAGATTGGAAAACATTACTTTTGATCCTATTCCTGTTAATGACTATTTTCAAAATGAACAATTGGCTGCAATAAAGGTAAAACCCCAAGATAGTCCATGGTAAGCTGATTATGCTAACTGTATTGTTTCAAAGTATTTGCCTCCAACATTTATAGCTCAACTAAGAAGAAAATTCTTCTATGATTTGAGGCATTATTTTTGGGATGACCCACATTTATATAAAGAAGGATTAGATAATATTATGATAATATCATGAACAACGTGAAATATTGAAGAAGTGCCATAGTAGTGCTTATGGAGGACATCACGCTGGAGATAGAAGCGCACAGAAGGTTCTACAATCAGTTTCTTATTGGCCTACTCTCTTTAAAGATGCACGTAAATTTATTTTATATTGTGATGAATGTCAAAGAGTAGGAAATATTTCTAGACGTAATGAAATGCCTATGAGTTATTCTCTTGCTATTGAACCTTTGGATTGTTGGGGATTTGACTTTATGGGTTCTTTTCCTCCTTCAAATGGCTATACACATATACTTGTTTTTGTTGATTATGTTACTAAATGGGTAGAAGCTATGTCTACTAAAAGTGTTGATGGAGAAACCTCGTTAAAAATGCTTAAAGATGTTATTTTTCCTAGGTTTGGTGTGCCTAGATATCTTATGACTGATGGATGTTCTTATTTATACATGGTGGTTTTAGAAAAAACCTTGCTAAATATGATGTTAATCATAGAATTGCCTCAGCTTATCATCCTCAAACCAGTGGGAGAATAGAATTATCAAATAGAGAAATTTAATCTATCTTGCAAAAGACTGTTAATAAATCTAGGAAGAATTGGTCAGATAAGTTGAATGATGCTTTATGGGCTTATAATAACCCTATGGGTATGTCTCCCTATAAAATGGTTTATGGAAAAGCTTGTCACTTGCCTTTAGAATTAGACCACAAAGCTTATTGGGAAGTGAAAGAATTAAATAAAGATTTTAAACTTGCTGGTAAGAAAAGAATGCTTAATTTGAATCATTTAGATGAATGGAGATGTTAAGCTTATCAAAATGCCAAGCTCTTTAAATATAAAGTTAAACAATGGCATGATAAAATAATCCTTAAAAGAGAGTTTCATGTTGGTGAGAAAGTTCTATTGTATCTGTCTCGTCTTAGATTTTTTGCAGGAAAATTACTCTCTAGATGGGAAGGACCTTATGTTATTGAAGAAGTGTATCGTTTAGGGGCAATTAAAATTGCTTCCCTCAAGGATATCACTACACAAGTGGTAAATGGGCAAAGACTCAAACATTATATTTCTCGATTCCTATAATGAAGATGTCGATGTTATTCAAGTAATGACTCCAGAGAAATTCATTGGAGGGAAGATTCCAGAATCTGCAGAGTCAGTTTTGGAATAGGTAACAAATCTATTAAGAAAAATTCGCGGATTTCCTTTTCAGTTATTAATTGTTGATTGTTGGAAAGTATGAAAAATATTGAGCCGAAGAGGAGTTGGAGATGGTGCCCGGAGGCACCACACCATGTGGCGTCACGGGCCCACCTTTGGCCGCGCCGGCCTATGGTGCGGGAGCCCCGGAACCCATCTCCGACTTGTTTTCGACCGGGACTTTCTTTCGTTACGTATGTTTTTGCTATATAATCCCCCAAGGTCCGTATATCGTCTTCTCGTTGTGTTTGTGTTTCGAGCTGTTTCTGCCAGGGTCTGTTTTCAGTTTTAGAAGAACCATGGTCTCCACCAACAACAACAAGGGGAAGGGACAGAAGGAAGAAGATCTCCAAGACAGGGAGTCGAAGAAGGAGATTGATAGTGGAGCTGAAGGAGATGTTGAAGAAGACTTACGAGTACGTCCACACGTCACCATCACAAGCATTGGAGTGGTTTCAAAACCTCGCAAGCAAACGGCGAGGATGAGTACTAGAGAAAAGGACCCATGTCACTGTTTAGCCTCAAGGACACCAGTTACAGGAGAAGGAAGCTCTCGATCCAAGGAAGCAAGGAAATAAGAACTGTATGGCCAGGATTCACCATCTGACAAGCAAGCGAACCAAATTGAGCTCAATATGGAGGTGATGCGTAGGCTTATGTACGCATTGGAAGATTTGAAGGAATCAATTGATAAGCTCATCAAGAAGGATTCACCACCACCACTGAAGAATTGATTCGTCATTGGTATTGGCATCCCCTTGGCTTGTTCCAAGCTTGGGGGAATGCCGCGGTATCACCTTTATCTTTCACTCCTTTTTACCTTTTATTAGAGTCATATCATGAGTAGAGAAAATATCATATAGTATGGTTTTCAGTATGAAGTGTCACTCCTTAGGTGGTTATCGTTGTATCCCTTGGTTTGAGTTGCCGTAATGAAATATTAATGAGAAGTTTCATCATCTACTTGTGCTACTTTATTTTAGTATGCAATTTTTTTTATATGATTGATCTTGTTATTAGTATTGGTATCAATGTTGGAGCCTCAAGATAAGCTAGTTGGTTTTGGAAAACTTAGCATTGGTCAGTAGCAACAATACATTGAGACTTAAGTAGAAAAGAGGGAGTTGTATATAGATATATTATTCTATGATCTTCCTTCTTTGTTAGCTCATAAGCTTAGTATTCTCGAATAAGTTTGTTTGCACCTTCAAGGAATATTGCATGATTGGCTTTATCATATATGTTTTTGTTTGTTCTACTTCAATTCTTATGCTTGCTACCCAACCTTGCTAGCCAAAGACCTGTACTGAGAGGGTGCTTCTCGTGCGATCCAAACCTTGAGCCCCCAAATCTTGCCATTTGTGTCCACCATACCTTCCTATAGGTGGTAATTAACCGCCACTCCAAGTAAATTGCTCATGTGCTACCTTTAAAACCTTCAAAATTACTCTTGTTTTGTGTTCCTGTTTTTGCTCATGAGGACGCAAATAGAGAATCTTTATGTCACTTGTTGATTGGATTTCACACACCTGGACTAGTGGCTTCATGCTCTTATCCAAATGCTAGAAGAGCTGGCAGCGGTGTGCCGAGCCCCAAACTAATACACAAATTCTCTTCACTATTTTTTGCCCCTGATTTATCAGTCAAAGCATAATCGTGTAAGCAAAAGAGAATGCGGGATGACTTTATACTCCAGTTGCGTCCTTCATATGGGAGCCGCTCTTGTGAAGTCTAGTTGGCTTGTGACGTACTGTATTTTCTGTTTACCATTAGGTGACACTAGCATACACCTCTCAAAATTAGACCCTCCTGCATGGTTTGTGATTGTTGGCAGGCACCCGAGGATTCGGTTAGCCATGGTTTGTGTAATATGGATGGGAGGAGTGTCATCATTTTATACCTCTGTTTATTAAAATAAAATCTCTAGAACATGAGTGATCTATGCTTCCCTTTGCGAAGGGCCTATCTTGTACATTTATGTTGAGTCAGTAAACCCATTTCCTTCAGTCTTAAGCAAGCATTTAAAATGTTGTGGTTCATCCGACTCCATCTTGATTTACTCAATCATGTTTATTATTCTTCCTTGTTTATACAAATGCTTTCATCTGTTTTAATACCACTTAGAAAGTTACCAATGTTTGCAAGGAGACCGTTATAATTGATCATGATAAACTCTACAATATAGCTCTAGTATAAAGACTCCGATCGAAAGATGAGTACACTGTTAATTATTCTCTGACCAAGAATAAAGTTTGTCTTTACCAATTTTGATTTACCTTTTGCACCATTATTGTTCCTCTTCTTGTTTCAAGTTTGATTATATGAGAGGAATTTGCTGTCTAAAATGACTTGTTATTTGTTAGATGTGATGCCTCTTGTCCGTATTTCATTTATCGACACCTCACTCCATAAACCCGTGATCATGTTTACTGAGTTCAGTTTCGCTTGGGGACAAGCGAGGTCTAAGCTTGGGGGAGTTGATATGTCCATTTTGCATCACTGTTTTATATTGTTATTTTATGTTATTCATCTATATATTTCATGTTATGATGCATTACTTATGTTATTCTATCTTATTTTGCATGTTCCATAATTTTTGGAGAATAAACACCGGGACAAAAAATCTGATGGAAAATGCACCGTCGAGATAAAATATTTCAGAAGATCAGAAGAAGAGGAGGACATCGGAGGTGTCTTAGAAGTTCAGAGGAGGACTCCAGCCAGTAGGGGAGCCAGCGGGGGGCCACCAGGGGCCCACACCATGAGGTGGCGCCCCCCTTGGCTGCGCCGCCAGGTGGTGTGGCCACCCTGGCCCAACTCTGGTCGACATCTTTCACGTACTTGACCCCCAGGGAACCCTAAGCCCTATAACATCATCGACGAATTATTCCGCTTCCGCCTCGGGGCGGAAAACACCCGAGAGACAAAACTTCTCTGGCAGGGAGAAATCTGCCGTGAAATTTCATCCCCGGAGAGGGGAAATCATCGCCATCGTCACCGTCATCACTCCAGGAATCATCAAGATCGTCATCACCACCACCAGCACCATCACCCTCATCATCCATCGTCATCCCTCTGTAACAATTAGGGGCTTCTATCGTTGTTTTACATTAGATCTCTCTCCCGGTGTGGATTACTAGTTAGTAGTTGATGCTTGTGAGATTTATCGGTGTTAGCACTTTATGACCAGATTGTTATTATCCATTATATCAGCTCTGATTATGATCCATGTGATGTCTTGAGAATATTTAGTTTAGTTCTTGAGGACATGGGAGAAGTCATGATGTTAGTAGTGAAGTTATATTGAAGTAATATCTCGTGGTTCGGTATTTAAGTTGTGGTGCTATTCTTCTAGTGGTGTCATGTGAACGCAGACTACATGAAACTTCACCTTTATGGTCCTATGAGGATGCATTGTGTATTTGGCTAATAATTTTGGGGTTGCCGGAGTGACATAAACCTAAACCCCCGCCAGGAAACCAATGCACGATGGAGCGTAGAATCCCGGAGTTTAAGGATGTGGTTATATTTATCTTAATTACTTTCTTGTATTTGCAGATGCTTACGAGAGGTATAATCACAAGTATATATTAGTCCTAGTTGGTTGGCGCACGAGCATAGGTTCACCCACACAACACTTCATGAACCAATGGATATTAATCAACCGTAACGAAGCGAAAGAACTTGACGAAATTCACATGTGTCCCCGAGAACGTTTGGTAGTCATAAGTAACTCAACCGGCTTGTCCTTTTCTCTCAAAAGGATTGGGACACTCGCTGCAATATTATTTACCATCTTTTATTTACTCACACTTTATTTATCTGCTATATTCAAAACAACCAAAAACTCGTTTACTAGTGTTTACAGTGAAATCTCTATCCAACCTGCTTGTCAACACCTTGTGCTCCACGTTGGGTCATCACCTCCTTTTCTATCACCCTCTTCGGTGACAACTTTGTTGCTCCTCCTCTATCCCATCTCGTGTGAATTTTCTACTTTGTAATTTGACGGTGTTTCTTTCCTCCACCGCCCTCTGACTATTGATCCAGCATTGAAATGCATATGCCTCGGTCCTCATCATATGCTTCTTCATCTTCCGCCTACGAGCTCGCCATTGATGTCACCGACAATGAGCTTACCACACAACGTACACAGAGAACAAAGACGCCTCGTGTTTCCTAGGGGTATAGAAAATGCCTAGGTTTGCTAAGTCTAGTGTTTCTAATCCTAACACAATGCTACATAAAAAAAGCTTAGAAGTATCTATACAAGGAGAGGAACGATGAAAGAGCATTTTTATTCCCTTAGGTTTTTGTGTGTAAGTTAACAACTCTAGCGATGATTTAACAATGTGTTAAGTGGTGAAGGTTATTAGAGATAAATCTTACAAGCACCTTTCACCAAAAAGGTCATAAAAAAGGGCCTCTGATGATCTCTGTCAAGGCCGGAATACTAGGCTGGAGTATTTGGCCTAAGGACAGATATTCCACTGGGAAATATTGGCTAAGAATCACAGAAATTCGGCTAAGGAATTTTTGTGACGCTTGCAGAAGACAACCGAATATTGGGCCGGAATATTTGACCTAGGGTCGGATATTCGGGGATGAAGATAAAAATTCGGCTAAGTACCAACTTGTGACACTCCCTAGTCAGACATGAATATTGGACCGAAATATTTGGCCTAGGGCCGGATATTTAGGGGCGAAGATGGAAAAGTGTCTAAGGACTTATTGAGTAGCTCTTAGAAGCCTGATGGAATATTGGCAAAATAGGCTGGAAATTCCGAGGGGGTATAAATACCCATCTCCTTCTTCTAACTCAAGCTAGCTCGCTCAGAATTCAATTACACCATTGTTGAGCTTACCTAAAGCAAGAGATCTCCCAATCCCTCCACCCAAACTCATTGATCTTTGGAAGATTGAAGGAGAAGGCCCGGTCTACATCCTTACCAAACCGTTCTTCATTTCCCCCTCATTCACTTGAGGGATTTGTGTCCAGGGTTTCCTTGTGGAAAACCTATACCTATTGTTACTCAATTGTGTTTCTTGTAACAGATTCGTGGTGATTTTAGGATCCCCCAATTCAGTTGTGGGTGTGTGCCCCAAGCTCATTGTAAAGGCACTTGATTCCGCCTTGAAGAATTCCAATAGTAGAAGGTGAACTAGGCCTTTGTGCAGAAGTTCATCGGAGAATTGGGTGAGGCCTTTTGTGGCATTGAGTAGGACTTTGTGGCAAAAATCACAACCCTCCAACGATACGTACTCCCCTAAAAAGGAGGAACTCGGGAATATATCCTTGTCTCTGCGTGCTTCCATTTCAATTCCTTCTACCCTTTAGATTTACTTTGTGCTTGTTTCTTTCTTAGTATAATCCTGGTCATATAGGTAAATTCACCTTAGTTGCATATCTAGAGAATTTACCTTTGTGTCAAGACTAAATCAGAAACGTACTAAAATTTGGAGGTAGCATCTATTCACCCCCTCTAGGTTCTCATACGATCCTTTCAATTGGTATCAGAGCCTCGACTCTTAGTTTCGGCTTAACCTCCTAAGAGAAAGTATGACCATCAATGTGGAAACCACCATGCCCGGGGCTACAGCTACCATGGATGATCTCAAGAAAATGGAAACATCCTTGACATCCTACATGGAAGCCCAAAAGAATGGGTTACGTGAAATGATAGCGCAAACCATGACATACAAGGACATCGCTCCTTCTTCCTCTACTTCTATGGAGAATACCGCTCCGTTTGACAACAAGGATAAGGAAGGGGGTGGAGAAACTAAAAATGAGGACCCTTTTACAAATAAGAACGACAAGGAGGAATACCATGAGGTTCCTAATTGGTACTCACCCAACACCCTATTCCACACCCTCATATAAACAACAGGGGCGATACACCTAATGTTAATGCATCCTCTTTCTCTCAATAGAATATTTGATGAAATCTAATTTGGACATATTCTTGCATTGAGCTATGGAAAATCATTGAATTTGGATACAAGGCAATTGATCCTAGCAACTTGACAAGATTAGAAGTGGTTGATTTCCAACTCAATGTCGTGGCTTTCACATGATCCAGAAGCCATGGGAGAAAAGATCATGCTAAACATTCAACAATTCTCCACCGCAAAAGAAACATGGGGTGCTTTTATCACCATGTTTGTAGGAAATGAGAGCATGAATAAAATGCTTGATGGTGAAAATCATGAGGACATGTCTGGAAGGCTCAAGACCATTGCTACTTCCTTTAGTGGCCTCGGTGCCACACACATTGATGATGCTTGGATTAAAAGGAAATACGTGAGTGCACTCATGCCATTTGAGCCTGTTGACTTGAAGAGTCTCCAAGGAAGACCCAACTACCGTCTCATGACTTCCAATGTGGTTATGCAAGAGATGTCATCTTTTCAAGCGGCCTCCAAGCTTTCTCAAGATTATCGTGCTCATGTTGTTGTAATGCACAAAGGCGCCTTTCTTGCTTTGAAGGACAAAGTTGTGACCAAGGTGGTGAATTAAGAAGAATACGTTGTCTCGGAAGAGGAAGTAGCTCATCTAAATCCCAAAGAGTACGAGACGTTCCATAAATATTACATGTCTCTTGCATCCATAAAGTTTTGGAAGAATCTCTGCAAGTCCAAGGCTTATCTAGAGGAAAAGACCAAGTCAAATGGTGCCAAGGAAGGAACTCAAAGAGTGAGGTTTTTCTTCAATTTTCTAGAAAAATATCACTTCATTGCCGAGTGTCCTTTCGAGAACAGAGAAGCCCAAGGAGGAAAGCTTATCCTCAAGGACAAGTCAAAGATCACTCGCAACAAGCCTTTACTCAAGAATAACACCTTCAATGAGAAGCCATCTTCTAGGATCGTGTTGGTGACTCAAGAAGTGTATGCATCCGGCGATGGTGAAGAAGAAGAAGAAACCACAAGTGAAGTGACCACCATTGCAATTGCGTCTTCATCATATCCATCTCTCATTTAATCCCCTAATGATAACCTTCCCTCCCAATCCGCAAGATGTATTATGGCCAAGGCCTCCGAGGTATCATTATCTTCCCTCTCTAAGACTCAAAATTAAAAGCATAGTATTGCTAGTCTTCGTGCAGAAGATGAAATTGCTTCTATTGATCTCTTTATGGCTAACTTTCTAGGTTAAACCAAATATAACTTTGAGCTTCTCATAGGCCAATATGGAGAGGCCAAAGAACTTCTTTAGAAGAAGGGAGAATGTGAAAGGGAATATGCTATTGAAATAGCTTATCTTAATGTTACTCTTGAGGAAGATCAAGAGCTTTGAGTCTCTCTTGAGGAGAATCTTGAGACAATTGAGGAGTCACATAGTGAAATCATGTCCAAACTCAATAAGGAACATGACTATGCTATTCCTAAATATAAATTGACTAAAAAGAAAAGGGTTGAATTTGGTGTTTGTCATGCTAAACGAACCGAGGACCAAGAGAAGCTCACCAAAGCTCACAGGGATTTGGAGAGTGCACACTCTACCCTAACCAAGTCACATGAACAACTTCAAATTAAAATAGATCAATTTAATGTGCCTAGTTCCTCTACTTCTTCCTATTATCATGCAAATATTCTTGACAAAAATGCTAGGTTGAAAGAAGAGCTTGCAAGAATTAAGGACAAGGGACCTATTGATGATATTTTGCAAATGTAAAGACCACACAATGGGAAGGAAGGACATGTATATGTTGCCAAGAATAAGAACAAGAATAAGGCCAAGACCGCACACGCTAAGAACAATGTCATTGCGAGTGGTATTGTCATTAGGGACGAAACCACTCGTAACAACTCCGCGAGACCTAAAAATCGTCATTACGTTCTTTTTTAGGATTATTATGGTGTTGTGTATGCAACATATGTTGGTCCTAATATTGATTTGATTTACTACTCTATTTGGGTTCCAAAGACCCTTGTGTCTAACGTAAGATGACCCATTGAAAATGGGGACCTAAATCCAAGCAATGATTTCTTGTAGGACTATACTTTCGGTGGGTCAAAATGGGTGCTTGATAGTGGATGCACAAGTCATATGACCGGAAGCAAGGATCTTATGAATGAATTAAGACCAAATATAAATAAAGCAACCATCACATATGGAGATAAATCAAAATATGATGCAACAGTCTCGGTAAGGTGGTAGTTGCTCCAAATATCAGTATTGTAAATGTCATGCTTTTTGAGTCTTCGGTTTGAATTTACTTTTAGTTCATGCTTTAGGGAAGATGGATTTCTGCATCTTCTTTGAACATGATCTCATGGTACCCTTGTGTATCAAGACTCTAGAGGTTGCTTTTGTTGGCCATGTCGAAAATGAGTTGTATGTGGTATACTTTTCAGGGTCAACCGACACTCAAGAGATATGTCTATTTGGAAAGGCCGGCATGGGGGTGGTTGTGGCATCGCCGCTTATCCCATATCAACATGAGAACTTCTCAAAGTTTTCATAAGGGTGGCCACATCCTCAGACTAAAATAAAACATTTCCTTTGCTGAAGATCGTGTTTGCATGTCTTGTGTTGATGAACAAAAATGCTTGATTCTCTCCACGCAAGCAAGACTATAATTTCACAAAGAGGATATTGGAACTCCTTCGCGTGGACTCTTTGGTTCCGTACTCGGACATAGTTTTGGTGGGAAGAAATATTTTTTCGTGATTGTTGGTGACTATTCAAGATTTACTTGGGTTTATTTTTTCAAGGTGAAGAGTGAGACCCAACAAGCCGTCATCGATTTCTCCAATGAACTTCAACGTCAACACAATTTTACCATTTTTCCATTATAAGTGATAATAGCTCCGAGTTCAAGAACTACACCCTATATGATTTTCTTAGTGAAGAGGGATTTTGTCATTAATATTCTGCTACTTATACCCCTCAACAAATGGTGTAGCTGAGAAGAAGAACCAGACTCTTATGGATATGGCTAGGTCCATGTTGGCAGAATTTAAATCTCCTTCCTATCTATGGGCTGAAGCTATCTCTATTGAATGTCATTCATCAAACCGGCTTTATCTCCGCAAAGTCTTAAACAAGACTCCATATGAAATCCTCACCGACAAACAACCAAATATCTCCTACTTCTGGGTATTTGGTTGTAAGTGTTACTATTTGGTAAAAGGAGTTTGTTTGTCTAAATTCCAATATAAAACCCTTGAGGGTACATTTGTTGGTTACGGTGTCAAATCCCAAACTTATAGAGTATTTGACAAGTCCTCACCGATTATCATTGAATCTAGTAGTGTGGTGTTCTAAGAAAATGATGCCTCACAAGTGGCAGAATTTCATGTTTCTAATTTAGATTGTGAAATACCTCAAGAGGACATAAGAAGAATATGCATGGGATTTTACTACCCCATTGAGGGCACCTTTTGGTGGATCGAGAAGAACTATGCTCTACTCAAGTGGATGCCTCATATAGTCAAGAAACTCATGCCAATTGAGAAAGTGATGCACCAACCTAAGAACAAGTTGAAGATGTAACACCTGGGGTGTTACCCTTAGTAGAATTGGTTGCTTTCTTTTTCTTTTGCATCTCATGCATCACATTGCATTGCACCCTGTTTGCCTCACCACTGAAATAATTCAAATCAAAGCAATCCTATTTATCATATTTCAATATGGGATTAAATATTAAAAATTTGGCAAACAAATTAAATCAAATAATGTTTGTGATTGCTTGAATTGTTAAATAAAACTTTGCTTATTTCCAAAAACTCCAAATTAAACCCTAATTGGAATTCAACTAACACATTAAAAATCAAATTACTATTCTAAATTTTGGAGTTAATATTACCATTACTTTTTATTTGCTGTTTTGCAAATTAACAACAATTATTTCTAAAATAAGAAGAAACCCCAAAACCTTTTTTTCCCTTTCTTCTCTCCTTCCTATTCTTCTCTTACAAGCAAAAAAAAAAGAGAGAAGAAAAATAAAAATAGGAAGAGAGGAGTGGGGAGGCAGGCCAGCCCACAAGGGGCAGCCCACCTACAACCCGAGGAAGGCCCGACTCAGGCTCACCCTCAACCTCCGTACGGTCGATCCCCCCCCATCCCTGTCGTTTTCCTCTGCAGAGAAAAGCAGACGCAGAAACACCACAAACTCCCCCCCATGTGCGCTGCTCCCCTTCCCTTTATCTCCCCCTCGAGGCCGGATCCCAACCCTAACCCTAGCAGCGCCCTCTCCTTCCTCCTGCGCCGCCGCCCTCCAATCTCCCTCCAATTTTTCTGTCTCTGAAAAATTCCACACGAACAGCAGCAGCGGCCATGGGTTGGCGGTCATGGCGCCGTCGTCCTAGTCATCGCCGGGCCTGGCTCGCCGCGGGAATGGAGTCGGGGAACACCCCTCTTCTCCCTAGCTGCCTCGGTCGGGTCGGAGGGCCGCCAGGGCGGCTGCGCCGTCGCCGTTTCCCGCCGCAGTTTCCTCGGCGCTGCTACTCTCACCGTCAGCAGCGGGGCGTCCACGAGCCGTCCTCCTCTTCCATACTGCGACGAGGCGAACCCCGGTGAGCTCTACGCCCTCGGGCCTCTCCTCCCTCCTCTTCTCCCTCCTGCTCTGCGAGCCTGCCGTCGAGCAGCGCAGCCTCGTTGCCGCCGTCGTGCCCTGTCCGTCGTTCGTTTCAGTTCGTCAAAATTTTTTCCGCGCAGCATCTCTCTATATCGGACCAGATCCATATGTATTCACAAACCGCACACAGCCCAACTGGCCAACGCCTCCGTGCGCGCTAGCCCAAGCACCCGGGATCGAATCCCAGGGGAGGCAATTGCCTCCCCAATATTTTTCCTTCTGCCCGCCACGCGCTGGGCCCACGCGTCATGGACCCTGGAGGCCATGTCACCCCCCAGCCTGCCACCTAAGCGCTGGCCCCTCTGGCCCACGCACCAGGGACAGTGGGTAGAGAGCAGCTCGGTACAAAATGTTTCTGCGAATTCCAGAATTCCAAAAAATCCTTTTACTTGACAGATTTGAAACAAAACTTTAAAAGTTAATAACTTTTATTCTGTATTTCCAATTAATGCAAGTTCTATATGAATTCTGATCCAAATTTCCTAAACTTTCCAAATATCCAATTTGGGTACTGTTTTGAAAACTTCAAATGCATTTAAACATTCAAATTTAAATAAATCAAATGTTAATTTGTAAATTCCATAACTAATTATTTATTAATCCAATAAATGCAAATAAAATATGTTTTCCATACCATTTTGAATAACCTATCCAAATATAATTTTTGTTTTCTGTTTTGAATACTTAAAATTGCCTAAACCATCTAATTCTTGTTTAATGCAATTAAAAATTGTTTAATATTGTTTAATTCATAATTAACTAATCCTAAGTCCAATTTCAAAATGTGAAACATGTAATCCAACTAAAATTTGATAACCTTTTCAAATATCAACTTTGTTATTTGTTTTGAACATTTTTAAATGGTTGAAAACAACAAATACTTGTGTGTTCCCTTTAAGGCACCCAAAATTCCCTAAGTTAATAATAAATTCTAAATTGCTGCACCCTATTTTAATTTGATTCTAATGTTGTTATTTTGTTGTTTTCCTCATCCATGCATCATGCTAATCCACCTTCACCTGTTGATTAGTAGGAAAGCAATTGTTTCAACCATAATTCATGGGCTTTTCATATGCAACTCAAAATTGCATATGGGTCCATTTAAATTTGTTTATCTTGTCAACTAGTTTACCTTGATGCATCTTTAAACTTGTCATGCATCCATATCTTGATCATGCTGGATCTTTTGCCGTAGTAGTAATTGTTGCATCCGGTGTTTGTTCGAGGTTCGTTGCTTCTTCCCGGATAGGACGTTGAGATGATGCGAGCAACGACAAGTTCTGCTACCTTGCGGGATCTCAGGCAAGTATACTCACTTGCTGCCATATGGCTGCCTTTCATCACTTGTTACCGATTCTTTCCGTTGTTCTTTTCTGCTAGCCTTAGTAGTAGTTGTTTCTGTTACGAACCTATCACATGAATCCCTTTAACCTTGTTATTGCCTCACCTCCACTCCTATCACCCCTTTGGTTGAGCCAGCGTCTTACTAGCATGCTTAGGTTGCTTTGCTCGAGTCTGTTACCCGTTACTTTCTGTTACTACTCTATTATGTTCTGGGGGCTCGATGATTAATCAATCAACCTGGTATTAATAATATGCTGATAAGGCACCGGCAGGAGGCCCTTTGTGGTTTTGAGGCCTGCTAGTGTCGACCCTAATAGGAAAAGGGTCTTGTCTACTGATCCATGATGAGCGTGCTCACCGCATCCGGGTGGTAGTATGGGACCCCCCTCGACTTAGACCTGATCTGCAGCTTGTCCGAAGAGCCACACTTAGTTCGGGTGTTCCATTTGCTCCTTTGCATAATGGGTGGCGCCCCCATGGTTACTGGTTACTTATGATGCTGATGCATATAGGGCGAGGCCTGTAGTGCCGGGGTGTTGTGTCCTGCGGGAGTTTTGCACACCTGCGCTGAGTATTCGGCTGCGTGGCTGGGACCTTATAGCTCCGTGGCTCCTAGGATGGGTTGTAGAGATGGTTTGGGTCGTGTCAAGCCAACCTGAGTTTTAGTTGGTGGCTTGAGTGTGTACGGGTACTGGAGCACACCCCTGCAGGGATAAATCTTCTCGAGAAGCCGTGTTGTCCGCGGTTATGTGACGACTTGGTGAAAGTACTGGCTAACAAGTACTCAGACAACTTACACCTAATGATAATAACTTGACTAGTAATAGTCTTATTGACACAACAACCTGATCCATTATTCATTAATCCAACTGTGTGAGTTATCCTCGGATTGCTTCTTTGGATAAGGGGCGAGATCCAGGATGGGTTTGTTTGGAGTTACTTTCAGTTGGTTACGATCCTCGATCTTATCTTCTTTCTGTTGGCCGGAAGTTGTAGTATCTCTCTGTAGTTGGTTAGTGCAGCCTGCTGTCGCTTATTTGCAATAACCCCCTTCCTTTCCGTTGATCCTAAAGTATTTGTATCTTGTGATGACTTGCTACGCCGGTATCTTGTGAGTATGGGTTTTATCCCCCTTGCCAGTACTTAACCGTACTGACCCACGAATCTCTTTCGTGGCTGCAAATTCCAACTTGCAGTCAACAGGTTTGAAGTCTGACGACGTTAGCTTGGGAATCCCTCCGGCTTGGCCTGGGCAGGGATTGGACGCCTTCGGTTATCTTCAGGACTCTTAGTCCAATTTGGATCTTGTCCGTAGCCGGACGTTTGTTTCTTCCGCTGTTATTTGGATCTTTGTATTGTATCAGTTGTAACCCTGGCTCGTTCGAGTCATCTTGTATCTATCTGTTTCTGTTGTAATTGTGGAATATTCGTGAACTGTTGTAATGTTATCATAAGTGGCAACCTGGAATCGGTTATTATGTGGATTTTGGCGGGAATGCTGGAATCTGCATAGTGCCCGATCTCGGGGCGTCACAGAAGACCCTCCTAACATTTATCAAGTTGCTATGCAAGAACGAATTTCTCATGTTATACATGCTAGCCAAGATCAAGACCAAGATCAATCTTCCTTTTCTCATGATGAAGCAATCCAATGATGATCAATGTCAACATTCCAGTCATGACGAAGACTCAAATGATCAAGATGATCAAATGACCCCTCGTCGTAACAATGAGAATATCGAAGCCCATCGTTGTCGCACCCGGACTTCTATAGGATACTCACCGCGCCGCTAGATAGTAGATGATTGGATTACGGGGCCTACCTGCACCCGCATCCTCTTACGAGTAGGACAACACATATAGTGTGACAACCAATCTCTACTATCCACCGTCGATGTAAACCATCCCATAGAGATCAGGATACTACCATTGACGTACTTCATACCATACACACATGGTATGTCAACGGCGTTTAACAAAATGATAGCACAACAGATCTCTAAGACACAAAAGATGGAAATAAGTGGCAAAAGGCTCTCACTAGAGCAGAGATAGCAAATACACTCATGCAGAGGACACATGTCCCAACAATACATCATTACATCACAGCGGAAGCATTCAAAAGGTCTGAGTACAGACAAATCCAAATAGGCCTAAGAGGCCGGGAATGAAAGGAAAACGGAGCCCATCCACGAAGTCTCGGATCCTGCCCGGGTCCGCTATCTACTCGTCAACAGTCTCGTCATACTCCACGTAGTAGCCACCACGGGGATCCTCGGAAACGTAGTCTGCGGAAACCACAGCCCCAAAGGGGTCAGTACATACAAGTACTAGCAAGCAAGACGCACAAGATACCAAAGTGTACCCGTCAACACAAGCACGAATGCTTTGGGTTCAACGGAAGAATAGGTGATATAAAAGATGCTGCAGCGGGCTGCTCTGACCAACTACAGAGACACGCTACAACTTCCGGCTAACAGAAAGAAGATAAGATCGCGTATCGTAACCAACTGCAACTAACTTCAAACAAACCCATCGAATGTTACCCCCTACTAAGGAAGCAACCCAAGGAAACTCACACTGTTGATTAGGGTGACATCATTCTTATGGTGGAAGTAATCTATATTACTAGTCAAGTTATTATAGTTAGGTGTAAGTTGTCTGAGTACTTGTTAGCCAGTACTTTCACCAAGTCATCCATAACCGCGGACAACACGGCTTCTCGAGAAGATTTAACCCTGCAGGGATGCACCAATGTAGCCGTACACGTAAGAATAACCCGCCATATGGAAATGCACTTCCACCAAGCGAGGCACTCAACACAACTCAACTCTTCTACGCATCAAGCCCAAAGAACCCCGTGCAATTGAGAGCACGACTAATCGAGCCCCACGAAGAAAAGGGGAACCTAATAGCACTCTAAGAACGTGTCTCCCTAAATGCCGACTACAAAAGTTCCACCCTGGCCACTGGTTCGCACCTGCATATGCATGCGGCAAATGGAAAACCCGAACTATGAGGCGATTTGGACGAGATGCGAATCGAATCAAATTGAGGGGGGCTCCCATACACGCTTCCCACATGCGGTTAGTGCGCTCATCATGGATCAGTAGACAAGACCCTTTTCCTAATTAGGGTCGACACTAGCAGGCCTCAAAACCACGCCGGGCCTCCTGCCGGTGCCTTATCATCAAATTATTATTACCCATAACATTAACATGATTGTTGGTTAACCATCGAGCCCATAGAACATAATAAATAGAGTAAAAGAAGTAACGGACATCAGACTCGAGCACAAGCAACCCTAAGCATGCTAGTAAGACTAAGGCAACAAGCAAGGGGTTATAGGTGTGGAGGTGAGGCAATATCAGGGTTATAGGATAACATGTGATAGGATCAGGACACAAGCAACGAGTCATAAGGCTAGCAGAATAGACAACGGAAAGTATCGGTATCCAGTGTGGTAAGGAACACAATGGTTCATGTGAGTGAATACTTGCCTGCAAGCTCAGTAGCCTGGTACTGGGCTAACTCCTCAGAAGTAGTGTCGTAAACCTCGTCTGTCTCAACGTCGTCGTCTATTCAAGAAGAAGCAAACAAACAATCGAAGAGAGACGAACAATCAATACCATGGCATAGTGCACAAACATGGGATGATGCATGACAATTTAATTGGTGCATCAAAATAAGCTAGTTGACATGGTAACATAATTAAATGGACCCATATGCAATTTGGATTGCATATGGAAAAGCCCATGAATTAAGGTTGAATTAAATGATCTACAATTAACCATCATGTGAAAGTTGATTAGCATGATGCATGGATGATGTTAACAAAAAGGAAACAACAATAGCTTCAATTTGATATGTTGTTTACCAAGTTTGGAAATTTTATTTATTAAGTTAAGAAATTTGGCTTCTTAAAGGAGTTACACAAGCATTTGTTGTTTTCACCAATTTAATTGTTCAAATTAGAGAACAAAATTTATATTTGGAAAGAACACGAAATTTTAGGTGGAATACACGTTTCATTTGTTGAGAAAGGAATTAAAAGGAATTACTTATGAATTAAACAAGTTTAAACAAGATTTAAATGGATTTAAATCAAGTATTAATATTAGTTGAATTTTATTTGTTCAAAGCATTAAGTAAATTTCATATTTGAAAAGATTATTTTTTTCTGGTTTGAAAACATATTTTATATGTTCAAAAAGAATTTAATTTGACCAAGTTATGAATTTAGCAATATTAAATGATTTAAACAAGGTTTAAATTATTTAACCAATTTTAATTATACAAAACATGAAACAAAGTTTATATTTGGAAATGTGGTTCAATTTAGCATGGAAAACATATTTTATATGTGCCATTTGAATTAAGTTTGAATAAGTTATGGATTTAACCAAACTTGTAATGAGTTGTTTAAATTTGAATTTTTAAAACATTTGAAATGTTCAAAACAGAAAACAAATGATTTAATCATGTAGAGAATTGAATTTGGTTCAGGATACATATTTTATTTATATTATTTGGATTTGAAATTCAAAAGTTATTTGCATTTTGAAACCAGGGACTATTCTGTAATTAACAGGGACTGATATTAAAAGAAATTGGGGCAGAAACGATTTACACCGGGCAGTGCCTAGCCTAGGCCACTGACAGGGGGGCCCTGGCCACCGTGGCGCCTAGGTGGCGTGCGCAGTCGCTGACAGGGGGCCCCACCTGTCAGCGCTCTTTGGTAAAATGGTGGGGTTTTATTCTGCGGGAGGGGGGACTCGAACCCGCAACCCAGGGCGTGTGCGCGCAGTGCTGTACCACTGCGCTGTTGTGTGTTTGTTGTCAGTAGAGGAAACGCGGGGAGGTTGAGGTTCAGATCGTGCTGCTTAACTGAACTTTAGTTCAGTTAACTGAAACTCGACAGGGAGGTTCGGTGGTCACCGGCGGCGACTGTTCGCCGTGCTGCTGCGTGTGGTTGCTGCGGTGGCCGTGTGGGTGCGCAAGGGCTACTGATGCAGAGAGGGGAAAAAGGGCGAGGGGGACGTGCTCACCGTGGGGTGGCAGAAGGTGAGGAGGATGGCGTGCTCGGTGGTGGTGGCCGTCGCCGGAGAGGTGGGCGGCGGTGGCGCTACAGATGCTCCCGGGTCCCGCTTCGGTGTCGAGGGAGACGGTGGCGTCGAGGGGAACTCGTTCCCGTACCTAACCAGCACGGAGGAGGGCCCTGTTGACGGTGATCATCGGAGTTCAGTATGGTGGCGGTGGTGCTCGGGTTTCAGAGAGAGAGGAGAGGGGCAGAGAGAGAGGAAGAGTTCAGCGGCGCTGCGAGGGAGAGAGGTGGAGGTTTAGGGCTAGGCGAGGAGGAGCTCGGCCTAGGGTTATAAGGAGGGGGGAGGTGGTGCCCGTGGCCGTCCCTGCCTCTGTACCTCGACGTGTACAGCACGGATGTGCTGCCGTACAAAGGTAGGTGACGAGGTGAAGGGGTAGCAGGCCGTGGGCTGGGCCTGCTGCCCACTGGCCTGCGTTTCCTTTTTATTTTTGTCTGTTCTGTTTTTTTTTGCTGAAAAGAAAAAGGAAGAAAAGGAAGGTTTTTAGGGTTAGAAAAAATTTAGGAAAAATTTGTATAGGTTGTTTATTGCCACAACAACATTGTGCAAACTTTTGTTTTCAAATATTTCAAATTAGTTGCTGTTTGGTAATTTGATTGAATTTAAGTGAATTTGAGAATATTTCAATTATTGAACTTAAGCAATTCAATAGTTTGAGTTTTATAGTTTATTGGAAACAAATTAATGTTTTGATTTGAAATTTTCATTTGAAAAATTGTGACAGCACAAGTATGAAACAAATATTTTAAAATTTGGTTTGAAATTCCAATCAACAAAAGGATGCAAATGATGACATGATGCAATTGAGAATAAAAACAGGGAACAAACATTCTAAATTGGGAATTTTCATACTTGCGATGTTACAAAACGCCCCCCTTGAAGGAATCGCGCCCCGAGATTCCTACTGAGAAGAGAAAAGGTCCGGATACTTCTTGCGAAGATCCTCTTCGGTCTCCCACGTTGCCTCTTTATCGGAATGATGAGACCACTGCACTTTCAAGAACTTGGTGCTCTTGTTGCGAGTCTTACGCTCGGTCTCATCGAGAATACGAACAGGATGCTCTTCATAAGATAGGTCTTCTTGCAGATCAATGGAATCATGATCAACTGCACGACCTGGATCTTTGAAGCACTTCTTGAGCTGTGACACGTGAAACACATCGTGCACCTTGGATAGTTTTTCTGGAAGTTCAAGACGATAGGAATTTTCCGCACGCCTTGAGAGAATGTTGAAAGGACCAATGTATCTTGGTGCTAGCTTTCCTTTGACACCAAAACGATGAGTGCCTCTGAGGGGAGTTACACGGAGATATGCTTTGTCTCCAGCTGCATAGACCATGTCCCTGTGTTTGCTGTCATAGTAGCTTTTCTGACGAGACTGAGCAATCTTGAGATTGTCACGAATGATGCGAACTTTCTCTTCGGCTTCCTTAACAATGTCAGGGCCTAAGAGTGAACGTTCACCAGCTCCAGACCAATTGATTGGACTCCTGCATCTGCGGCCATAGAGAGCCTCAAATGGTGCCATGCCTAGGCTTGCCTGGAAGCTGTTTTTGTAGGATAATTCAGCATAAGGAAGACATTCCTCCCATTTCATGCCAAAGGAGATACCACATGCTCTGAGCATATCCTCGAGAATCTGATTGACTCTTTTGACTTGCCCTTGAGACTGAGGATGATAAGCTAAGTTGAACAGAAGTTTGGTGCCCAATGCTTCTTGAAAACTCTTCCAGAAATGAGAAGTGAATATGCTTCCACGGTCTGAGCTTATTTCCAATGGAACACCATGAAGAGGAACAATCTTTGTTGTGTAGAGCTCTGCTAACTGGCTAGCTGAGATTATCTCTTTGACAGGAAAGAAGTGAGCTACTTTAGTGAGTCGGTCAATGACAACGAAGATTGCATCATTGCCCTTCATGGACTTTGGGAAACCAGTGACGAAGTCCATTTCAATCATGTCCCACTTCCACTCGGGGATTTTCAGAGGTTGGAGAAGACCGGCTGTTTTCTGATGAACTGCCTTAACACGTTGACAAACGTCGTATTCAGAAACGTATTGAGCAATTTCACGTTTCATGCTAGGCCACCAATACAGTGTCTTGAGATCCTGGTACATATTTGTACTTCCAGGGTGTATAGAGAGAGGAGTTCATGAGCCTCCTTGAGAATGACATCTTTGAGACTTTGAATTTGAGGAACTGCAATGCGTCCTTCGAAGAACACAGTTCCCTTGTCATCAATTGAGAAAGACTTAAATTTGTCCTTGCCTTGTTTGATGTGGTCTACCATCTTATTGATTTCAGCATCACGAACTTGTTCAGAACGAATCTTGTCCTCGAGAGTTGGACTGGCTGTCAAGTTTGCAAGATAGCCTTGAGGAACAAGACCAAGATTCAGCTTTTGGAATTCTTCATGAAGAGGAGGTTGGCTTTCCATGATCATGAGATTATTGCAATACGACTTGCGGCTGAGAGCATCGGCCATAACATTAGCCTTGCCTGGAGTGTAAGAGATGGTTAGATCGAAGTCTTTGATCTTTTCAATCCATCTCCTTTGTCTGAGGTTTAGATCTGGTTGAGTGAAGATGTATTTCAGACTCTTATGATCGGAAACGATTTCAGTGCGGTTACCCAACAAGTATTGTCTCCATTTCTTGAGGGCAAACACAACTGCTGCAAGTTCTAGGTCATGAGTGGGATAATTGAGCTCATGGGTGTTCAACTGACGTGAAGCATAAGCCACAACTTGACGTTCTTGCATAAGAACTGCACCTAGACCTTGGAGAGAAGCATCACAGAATATTTGGAAAGGTTTGGTAGTATCTGGGCCAACCAGAACTGGTGTAGAAGTGAGTTTAGTCTTGAGGAGATTGAAACTTTCATCACATTGTGGAGACCAAACGAACTTCTTGTCCTTCTTTGTGAGGTCAGTGAGAGTTTTGGCAATCTTGGAGAAGTTTTGGACGAAACAACGGCAATAGCTAGCCAAGCCAAGAAAACTTCTTACTTGCTTCACCGTCTTTGGAGGTTTCCAATCAACAATTGCTCTAACCTTTTTTGGATCAATGGCTATGCCCTTGGCAGAGATGACATGACCAAGATAAACCACTTATGAAATCCAGAACTCACACTTGGAGAACTTGGCACAGAGACGATGCTCGCGAAGCTTCATGAGAGTGAGACGAAGATGTTCTTCATGCTCTTCCTCGGATTTGGAGTAGACAAGAATGTCATCAAGATATACCACAACGAACTTGTCGAGGTATTCATGGAAGACAGAATTCATGAGTCGAGAGAAGGTCGCCGGTGCATTGGTGAGACCAAAGGACAACGGTGTATTCATATAGACCGTAGCGAGTGGTGAAGGCTGTCTTTGGAATATCTTCCTTTCTGATCTTTATTTGATGGTAACCCATCCTCAAGTCCAACTTGGAGAAAACTGAGGCTCCAGCAAGTTGATCAAAAAGATCATCGATACGAGGAATTGGATACTTGTTTTTGATGGTTTTCTCGTTAAGAGGACGATAGTCAACAACAAGTCTCTTTGTTTGATCCTTCTTCGCAACGAACAGAGTTGAGCAACCCCAAGCCGAGGAACTAGGTTGAATGTAACCTTTCTCCATGTACATATCGATTTGCTCCTTTAACAATTTCAGTTCAGGAGGAGCTATCTTGTATGGATGCTTAGAGATTGGAGCAGTACCTGGTTCAAGTTCGATCCCGAACTCAACTGCTCTGTCCGGAGGCATTCCTGGCAATTCTTCTAGAAAGACGTCAGGGAATTCGCAAACCACCGGAACATTTTCGAGTAGAGGTAGAGGTTTTGCATCGAGTGTGCATAGCTGAATGGAACTTGATTCATGTGGAGAATAGACTATCTGGCCAGAAGGGTGGAACAGAGTTATTGACTTTTGAGCACAGTCAATTTTTGCTTTATTGGCCTTAAGCCAATCCATACCAAGAATGACATCAATGTCAGAATTTCCCAGCAACACGAGAGAAGCAAGGAATATGCGACCTCCAATTAGGATTTGATTTTCGTGACTGATCTTAGAAGTTTGCATAGTTGCTCCAGGGGAGTTAACTACTAACGGGGAACCCAAACCAACAAAAGGGAGCTTAATTGCTGTCGCAAAGATCTTTGACACGAAAGAATGTGATGCTCCGAAAGAAGAACTGAAGTGGCAAGCAACAACAAGGTTCCAACGGACGAAAAGGATCTTGAGAAGAACATGATATCGAAGCAACATTCGGGAAACACGAGACCAAAACTCCTGAGGTACTACGGAAAACCCATCCGGGCTTCTAAAGGATCAATATCTACTGCTTAAGGAATAGAGGATCTGCTTCCGGGGCTTACATGCCTCCGTTCTCAATCGTGAGTAGGCAACATGATAAATCATGTCACAACCACCTCCATTCCTATGGTCTAGTAGATATAACCATCCTAGAGAAACCAGGATACATGAAATCCTAACTTGAGAGTTTAGATGAGAAGGGAAAACAACGTTGCACTTCCTTACCAGAAAAGGGAGGGTGGGTGGGGAAAGAAATAAAAGAACAGAATTCCTACTCTAACGTTTCATTTTTCCTATATAGCTACAAAATAGTTTCTAGACTCAACTGTGACCAGTAAAAGGGATCCTACAGGCAGACAGGCTCTGATACCATTTGTCGCACCCGGACTTCTATAGGATACTCACCGGGCCGCTAGATAGTAGATGATTGGATTATGGGGCCTACCTGCACCCGCATCCTCTTACGAGTAGGCCAACACATGTAGTGTGACAACCAATCTCTACTATCCACCGTCGATGTAAACCATCCCATAGAGATCAGGATACTACCATTGACGTACTTCATACCATACACACATGGTATGGCAACGACGTTTAACAAAATGATAGCACAACAGATCTCTAAGACACAAAAGATGGAAATAAGTTGCAAAAGGCTCTCACTAGAGCAGAGATAGCAAATACACTCATGCAGAGGACACATGTCCCAACAATACATCATTACATCACAGCGGAAGCATTCAAAAGGTCTGAGTACAGACAAATCCAAATAGGCCTAAGAGGCCGGGAATGAAAGGAAAACGGAGCCCATCCACGAAGTCTCGGATCCTGCCCGGGTCCGCTATCTACTCGTCAACAGTCTCGTCATACTCCACGTAGTAGCCACCATGGGGATCCTCGGAAACGTAGTCTGCGGAAACCACAGCCCCAAAGGGGTCAGTACATACAAGTACTAGCAAGCAAGACGCACAAGATACCAAAGTGTACCCGTCAACACAAGCACGGATGCTTTGGGTTCAACGGAAGAATAGGTGATATAAAAGATGCTGCAGCGGGATGCTCTAACCAACTACAGAGACACGCTACAACTTCCGGCTAACAGAAAGAAGATAAGATCGCGTATCGTAACCAACTGCAACTAACTTCAAACAAACCCATCCAATGTTACCCCCTACTAAGGAAGCAACCCAAGGAAACTCACACTGTTGATTAGGGTGACATCATTCTTATGGTGGAAGTAATCTATATTACTAGTCAAGTTATTATAGTTAGGTGTAAGTTGTCTGACTACTTGTTAGCCAGTACTTTCACCAAGTCATCCATAACCGCGGACAACACGGCTTCTCGAGAAGATTTAACCCTGCAGGGATGCACCAATGTAGCCGTACACGTAAGAATAACCCGCCAGATGGAAATGCACTTCCACCAAGCGAGGCACTCAACACAACTCAACTCTTCTTCGCATCAAGCCCAAAGAACCCCGTGCAATTGAGCGCACGACTAATCGAGCCCCACGAAGAAAAGGGGACCCTAATAGCACTCTAAGAACGTGTCTCCCTAAATGCCGACTACAAAAGTTCCACCCTGGCCACGGGTTCGCACCTGCATATGCATGCGGCAAATGGAAAACCCGAACTATGAGGCGATTTGGACGAGATGCGAATCGAATCAAATTGAGGGGGACGCCCATACACGCTTCCCACATGCGGTTAGTGCGCTCATCATGGATCAGTAGACAAGACCCTTTTCCTAATTAGGGTCGACACTAGCAGGCCTCAAAACCACGCCGGGCCTCCTACCGGTGCCTTATCATCAAATTATTATTACCCATAACATTAACATGATTGTTGTTTAACCATCGAGCCAATAAAACATAATAAATAGAGTAAAAGAAGTAACGGACATCAGACTCGAGCACAAGCAACCCTAAGCATGCTAGTAAGACTAAGGCAACAAGCAAGGGGTTATAGGTGTGGAGGTGAGGCAATATCAGGGTTATAGGATAACATGTGATAGGATCGGGACACAAGCAACGAGTCATAAGGCTAGCAGAATAGACAACGGAAAGTATCGGTATCCAGTGTGGTAAGGAACACAATGTATCATGTGAGTGAATACTTTCCTGCAAGCTCAGTAGCCTGGTACTGGGCTAACTCCTCAGAAGTAGTGTCGTAAACCTCGTCTGTCTCAACGTCGTCGTCTATTCGAGAAGAAGCAAACAAACAATCGAAGATAGACGAACAATCAATACCATGGCATAGTGCACAAACATGGGATGATGCATGACAATTTAATTGGTGCATCAAAATAAGCTAGTTGACATGGTAACATAATTAAATGGACCCATATGCAATTTGGATTGCATATGGAAAAGCCCATGAATTAAGGTTGAATTAAATGATCTACAATTAACCATCATGTGAAAGTTGATTAGCATGATGCATGGATGATGTTAACAAAAAGGAAACAACAATAGCTTCAATTTGATATATTGTTTACCAAGTTTGGAAATTTTATTTATTAAGTTAAGAAATTTGGCTTCTTAAAGGAGTTACACAAGCATTTGTTGTTTTCACCAATTTAATTGTTCAAATTAGAGAACAAAATTTATATTTGGAAAGAACACGAAATTTTAGGTGGAATACATGTTTCATTTGTTGAGAAAGGAATTAAAAGGAATTACTTATGAATTAAACAAGTTTACACAAGATTTAAATGGATTTAAATCAAGTATTAATATTAATTGAATTTTATTTGTTCAAAGCATTAAGTAAATTTCATATTTGAAAAGATTATTTTTTTTCTGGTTTGAAAACATATTTTATATGTTCAAAAAGAATTTAATTTGACCAAGTTATGAATTTAGCAATATTAAATGATTTAAACAAGGTTTAAATTATTTAACCAATTTTAACTATACAAAACATGAAACAAAGTTTATATTTGAAAATGTGGTTCAATTTACCATGGAAAACATATTTTATATGTGCCATTTGAATTAAGTTTGAATTAGTTATGGATTGAACCAAATTTGTAATGAGTTGTTTAAATTTGAATTTTTAAAATATTTGAAATGTTCAAAACAGAAAACAAATGATTTAATCATGTAGAGAATTGAATTTGGTTCAGGATACATATTTTATTTATATTATTTGGATTTGAAATTGAAAAGTTATTTGCATTTTGAAACCAGGGACTATTCTGTAATTAACAGGGACTGATATTAAAAGAAATTGGGGCATAAACGATTTACACCGCGCAGTGCCTAGCCTAGGCCACTGACGGGGGGGGGGGGCTGGCCACCGTGGCGCCTAGGTGGCGTGCGCAGTCGCTGACAGGGGGCCCCACCTGTCAGCGCTCTTTGGTAAAATGGTGAGTTTTATTCTGCGGGAGGGGGGACTCGAACCCGCAACCCAGGGCGTGTGCGCGCAGTGCTGTACCACTGCGCTGTTGTGTGTTTGTTGTCTGTAGAGGAAACGCGGGGAGGTTGAGGTTCAGATCGTGCTGCTTAACTGAACTTTAGTTCAGTTAACTGAAACTCGACAGGGAGGTTCGGTGGTCACCGGCGGCGACTGTTCGCCGTGCTGCTGCGTGTGGTTGCTGCGGTGGCCGTGCGCGTGCGCAAGGGCTACTGATGCAGAGAGGGGAAAAAGGGCGAGGGGGACGTGCTCACCGTGGGGTGGCAGAAGGTGAGGAGGATGGCGTGCTCGGTGGTGGTGGCCGTCGCCGGAGAGGTGGGCGGCGGTGGCGCTGCAGATGCTCCCGGGTCCCGCTTCGGTGTCGAGGGAGATGGTGGCGTCGAGGGGAACTCGTTCCCGTACCTAACCAGCGCGGAGGAGGGCCCTGTCGACGGCGATCATCGGAGTTCAGTACGGTGGCGGTGGTGCTCGGGTTTCAAAGAGAGAGGAAGAGATCTGCGGCGCTGCGAGGGAGAGAGGTGGAGGTCTAGGGCTAGGCGAGGAGGAGCTCGGCCTAGGGTTATAAGGAGGGGGGAGGTGGTGCCCGTGGCCGTCCCTGCCTCTGTACCTCGACGTGGACAGCACGGATGTGCTGCCGTACAGAGGTAGGTGACGAGGTGAAGGGGTAGCAGGCCGTGGGCTGGGCCTGCTGCCCACTGGCCTGCGTTTCCTTTTTATTTTTGTCTGTTTTAGTTTTTTTTTTGCTGAAAAGAAAAAGGAAGAAAAGGAAGGTTTTTAGGGTTAGAAAAAATTTAGGAAAAATTTGTATAGGTTGTTTATTGCCACAGCAACATTGTGCAAACTTTTGTGTTCAAATATTTCAAATTAGTTGCTGTTTGGTAATTTGATTGAATTTAAGTGAATTTGAGAATATTTCAATTATTGAACTTAAGCAATTCAATAGTTTGAGTTTTATAGTTTATTGGAAACAAATTAATGTTTTTATTTGAAATTTTCATTTGAAAAATTGTGACAGCACAAGTATGAAACAAATATTTTAAAATTTGGTTTGAAATTCCAATCAACAAAAGGATGCAAATGATGACATGATGCAATTGAGAATAAAAACAGGGAACAAACATTCTAAATTGGGAATTTTCATACTTGGGATGTTATAAAACGCCCCCCTTGAAGGAATCGCGCCCCGAGATTCCTACTGAGAAGAGAAAAGGTCCGGATACTTCTTGCGAAGATCCTGTTCGGTCTCCCACGTTGCCTCTTTATCGGAATGATGAGACCACTGCACTTTCAAGAACTTGGTGCTCTTGTTGCGAGTCTTACGCTCAGTCTCATCGAGAATACGAATTGCTCTTCATAAGATAGGTCTTCTTGCAGATCAATGGAATCTTGATCAACTGCACGACCTGGATCTTTGAAGCACTTCTTGAGCTGTGACACGTGAAACACATCGTGCACCTTGGATAGTTTTTCTGGAAGTTCAAGACGATAGGCATTTTCCGCACGCCTCGAGAGAATGTTGAAAGGACCAATGTATCTCGGTGCTAGCTTTCCTTTTACACCAAAACGATGAGTGCCTCCGAGGGGAGTTACACGGAGATATGCTTTGTCTCCAGCTGCATAGACCATGTCCCTGTGTTTGCTGTCATAGTAGATTTTCTGACGAGACTGAGCAATCTTGAGATTGTCACCAATGATGCGAACTTTCTCTTCGGCTTCCTTAACAATGTCACGGACTAAGAGTGAACGTTCACCAGCTCCAGACCAATTGATTGGACTCCTGCATCTGCGGCCATAGAGAGCCTCAAATGGTGCCAGGCCTAGGCTTGCCTGGAAGCTGTTGTTGTAGGAGAATTCAGCATAAGGAAGACATTCCTCCCATTTCATGCCAAAGGAGATAACACATGCTCTGAGCATATCCTCGAGAATCTGATTGACTCTTTCGACTTGCCCTTGAGACTGAGGATGATAAGCTGTGCTGAACAGAAGTTTGGTGCCCAATGCTTCTTGAAAACTCTTCCAGAAATGAGAAGTGAATATGCTTCCACGGTTTGAGCTTATTTCCAATGGAACACCATGAAGAGGAACAATCTTTGTTGTGTAGAGCTCTGCTAACTGGCTAGCTGAGATTGTCTCTTTGACAGGAAAGAAGTGAGCTACTTTAGTGAGTCGATCAATGACAACGAAGATTGCATCGTTGCCCTTCTTGAACTTTGGGAAACCAGTGACGAAGTCCATTTCAATCATGTCCCACTTCCACTCGGGGATTTTCAGAGGTTGGAGAAGACCGGCTGTTTTCTGATGAACTGCCTTAACACGTTGACAAACGTCGCATTCAGAAACGTATTGAGAAATTTCACGTTTCATGCTAGGCCACCAATACAGTGTCTTGAGATCCTGGTACATCTTTGTACTTCCAGGGTGTATGGAGAGAGGAGTTTCATGAGCCTCCTTGAGAATGACATCTTTGAGACTTTGAATTTGAGGAACTGCAATGCGTCCTTCGAAGAACACAGTTCCCTTGTCATCAATTGAGAAGGACTTAAATTTGTCCTTGCCTTGTTTGATGTGGTCTACCATCTTCTTGATTTCAGCATCACGAAGTTGTTCAGAACGAATCTTGTCCTCAAGAGTTGGACTGGCTGTCAAGTTTGCAAGATAGCCTTGAGGAACAAGACCAAGATTCAGCTTTTGGAATTCTTCATGAAGAGGAAGTTGGCTTTCCATGATCATGAGATTATTGCAATACGACTTGCGACTGAGAGCATCGGCCATAACATTAGCCTTGCCTAGAGTGTAAGAGATGGTTAGATCGAAGTCTTTGATCTTTTCAATCCATCTCCTTTGTCTGAGGTTTAGATCTGGTTGAGTGAAGATGTATTTCAGACTCTTATGATCGGAAAAGATTTCAGTGCGGTTACCCAACAAGTATTGTCTCCATTTCTTGAGGGCAAACACAACTGCTGCAAGTTCTAGGTCATGAGTTGGATAATTGAGCTCATGGGTGTTCAACTGACGTGAAGCATAAGCCACAACTTGACGTTCTTGCATAAGAACTGCACCTAGACCTTGGAGAGAAGCATCACAGAATATTTGGAAAGGTTTGGTAGTATCTGGGCCAACCAGAACTGGTGTAGAAGTGAGTTTAGTCTTGAGGAGATTGAAACTTTCATCACATTGTGGAGACCAAACAAACTTCTTGTCCTTCTTTGTGAGGTCAGTGAGAGGTTTCGCAATCTTGGAAAAGTTTTGGACGAAACGACGGCAATAGCTAGCCAAGCCAAGAAAACTTCTTACTTGCTTCACCGTCTTTGGAGGTTTCCAATCAACAATTGCTCTAACCTTTTCTGGATCAATGTCTATGCCCTTGGCAGAGATGACATGACAAGATAAACCACTTCTGAAATCCAGAACTCACACTTGGAGAACTTGGCATAGAGACGATGCTCGCGAAGCTTCATGAGAGTGAGACGAATATGTTCTTCATGCTCTTCCTTGGATTTGGAGTAGACAAGAATGTCATCAAGATATACCACAACGAACTTGTCGAGGTATTCATGGAAGATAGAATTCATGAGTCGAGAGAAGGTCGCCGGTGCATTGGTGAGACCAAAGGACATGACAGTGTATTCATATAGACCGTAGCGAGTGGTGAAGGCTATCTTTGGAATATCTTCCTTTCTGATCTTTATTTGATGGTAACCCATCCTCAAGTCCAACTTGGAGAAAATTGAGGCTCCAGCAAGTTGATAAAAAAGATCATCGATACGAGGAATTGGATACTTGTTTTTGATGGTTTTCTCGTTAAGAGGACGATAGTCAACAACGAGTCTCTTTGTTTGATCCTTCTTCGCAACGAACAGAGTTGGGCAACCCCAAGCCGAGGAACTAGGTTGAATGTAACCTTTCTCCATGTACATATTGATTTGCTCCTTTAACAATTTCAGTTCAGGAGGAGCTATCTTGTATGGATGCTTAGAGATTGGAGCAGTACCTGGTTCAAGTTCGATCACGAACTCAACTGCTCTGTCCGGAGGCATTCCTGCCAATTCTTCTAGAAAGACGTCAGGGAATTCGCAAACCACCGGAACATTTTCGAGTAGAGGTAGAGGTTTTGCATCGAGTGTGCATAGCTGAATGGAACTTGATTCATGTGGAGAATAGACTATCTGGCCAGAAGGGTGGAACAGAGTTATTGACTTTTGAGCACAGTCAATTTTTGCTTTATTGGCCTTCAGCCAATCCATACCAAGAATGAAATCAATGTCAGAATTTCCCAGCAACATGAGAGAAGCAAGTAATATGCGACCTCCAATTAGGATTTGATTTTCGTGACTGATCTTAGAAGTTTGCATAGTTGCTCCAGGGGAGTTGACTACTAACGGGGAACCCAAACCAACAAAAGGGAGCTTAATTGCTGTCGCAAAGATCTTTGACACGAAAGAATGTGATGCTCTGGTAGAAGAACTGAAGTGGCAAGCAACAACAAGGTTCCAACGGACGAAAAGGATCTTGAGAAGAACAGGATATCGAAGCAACATTCGGGAAACACGAGACCAAAACTCCTGAGGTACTACGGAAAACCCATCCGGGCTTCTAAAGGATCAATATCTACTGCTTAAGGAATAGAGGATCTGCTTCCGGGGCTTACACGCCTCCGTTCTCAATCGTGAGTAGGCAACATGATAAATCATGTCACAACCACTTCCATTCCTATGGTCTAGTAGATATAACCATCCTAGAGAAACCAGGATACGTGAAATCCTAACTTGAAAGTTTAGATGAGAAGGGAAAACAACGTTGCACTTCCTTACTAGAAAAGGGAGGGTGGGTGGGGAAAGAAATAAAAGAACAGAATTCCTACTCTCACGTTTCATTTTTCCTATATAGCTACAAAATAGTTTCTAGACTCAACTGCGACCAGTAAAAGGGATCCTACAGGCAGACAGGCTCTGATACCATTTGTCGCACCCGGACTTCTATAGGATACTCAGCGGGCCGCTAGATAGTAGATGATTGGATTACGGGGCCTACCTGCACCCGCATCCTCTTACGAGTAGGCCAACACATATAGCGTGACAACCAATCTCTACTATCCACCGTCGATGTAAACCATCCCATAGAGATCATGATACTACCATTGACGTACTTCATACCATACACACATGGTACGTCAACGACGTTTAACAAAATGATAGCACAACAGATCTCTAAGACACAAAAGATGGAAATAAGTTGCAAAAGGCTCTCACTAGAGCAGAGATAGCAAATACACTCATGCAGAGGACACATGTCCCAACAATACATCATTACATCACAGCGGAAGCATTCAAAAGGTCTGAGTACAGACAAATCCAAATAGGCCTAAGAGGCCGGGAATGAAAGGAAAACGGAGCCCATCCACGAAGTCTCGGATCCTGCCCGGGTCCGCTATCTACTCGTCAACAGTCTCGTCATACTCCACGTAGTAGCCACCATGGGGATCCTCGGAAACGTAGTCTGCGGAAACCACAGCCCCAAAGGGGTCAGTACATACAAGTACTAGCAAGCAAGACACACAAGATACCAAAGTGTACCCGTCAACACAAGCACGGATGCTTTGGGTTCAACGGAAGAATAGGTGATATAAAAGATGCTGCAGCGGGCTGCTCTAACCTACTACAGAGACACGCTACAACTTCCGGCTAACAGAAAGAAGATAAGATCGCGTATCGTAACCAACTGCAACTAACTTCAAACAAACCATCCAATGTTACCCCCTACTAAGGAAGCAACCCAAGGAAACTCACACTGTTGATTAGGGTGACATCATTCTTATGGTGGAAGTAATCTATATTACTAGTCAAGTTATTATAGTTAGGTGTAAATTGTCTGAGTACTTGTTAGCCAGTACTTTCACCAAGTCATCCATAACCGCGGATAACACGGCTTCTCGAGAAGATTTAACCCTGCATGGATGCACCAATGTAGCCGTACACGTAAGAATAACCCGCCAGATGGAAATGCACTTCCACCAAGCGAGGCACTCAACACAACTCAACTCTTCTTCGCATCAAGCCCAAAGAACCCCGTGCAATTGAGCGCACGACTAATCGAGCCCCACGAAGAAAAGGGGACCCTAATAGCACTCTAAGAACGTGTCTCCCTAAATGCCGACTACAAAAGTTCCACCCTGGCCACGGGTTCGCACCTGCATATGCATGCGGCAAATGGAAAACCCGAACTATGAGGCGATTTGGACGAGATGCGAATCGAATCAAATTGAGGGGGCGCCCATACACGCTTCCCACATGCGGTTAGTGCGCTCATCATGGATCAGTAGACAAGACCCTTTTCCTAATTAGGGTCGACACTAGCAGGCCTCAAAACCACGCCGGGCCTCCTGCCGGTGCCTTATCATCAAATTATTATTACCCATAACATTAACATGATTGTTGTTTAACCATCGAGCCAATAAAACATAATAAATAGAGTAAAAGAAGTAACAGACATCAGACTCGAGCACAAGCAACCCTAAGCATGGTAGTAAGACTAAGGCAACAAGCAAGGGGTTATAGGTGTGGAGGTGAGGAAATATCAGGGTTATAGGATAACATGTGATAGGATCGGGACACAAGCAACGAGTCATAAGGCTAGCAGAATAGACAACGGAAAGTATCGGTATCCAGTGTGGTAAGGAACACAATGGTTCATGTGAGTGAATACTTTCCTGCAAGCTCATTAGCCTGGTACTGGGCTAACTCCTCAGAAGTAGTGTCGTAAACCTCGTCTGTCTCAACGTCGTCGTCTATTCGAGAAGAAGCAAACAAACAATCGAAGAGAGACGAACAATCAATACCATGGCATAGTGCACAAACATGAGATGATGCATGACAATTTAATTGGTGCATCAAAATAAGCTAGTTGACATGGTAACATAATTAAATGTACCCATATGCAATTTGGATTGCATATGGAAAAGCCCATGAATTAAGGTTGAATTAAATGATCTACAATTAACCATCATGTGAAAGTTGATTAGCATGATGCATGTATGATGTTAACAAAAAGGAAACAACAATAGCTTCAATTTGATATGTTGTTTACCAAGTTTGGAAATTTTATTTATTAAGTTAAGAAATTTGGCTTCTTAAAGGAGTTACACAAGCATTTGTTGTTTTCACCAATTTAATTGTTCAAAATAGAGAACAAAATTTATATTTGCAAAGAACACAAAATTTTAGGTGGAATACATGTTTCATTTGTTGAGAAAGGAATTAAAAGGAATTACTTATGAATTAAACAAGTTTAAACAAGATTTAAATCAAGTATTAATATTAGTTGAATTTTATTTGTTCAAAGCATTAAGTAAATTTCATATTTGAAAAGATTATTTTTTTCTGGTTTGAAAACATATTTTATATGTTCAAAAAGAATTTAATTTGACCAAGTTATGAATTTAGCAATATTAAATGATTTAAACAAGGTTTAAATTATTTAACCAATTTTAATTATACAAAACATGAAACAAAGTTTATATTTGGAAAGGTGGTTCAATTTAGCATGGAAAACATATTTTATATGTGCCATTTGAATTAAGTTTGAATTAGTTATGGATTTAACCAAATTTGTAATGAGTTGTTTAAATTTGAATTTTTAAAACATTTGTAATGTTCAAAACAGAAAACAAATGATTTAATCATGTAGAGAATTGAATTTGGTTCAGGATACATATTTTATTTATATTATTTGGATTTGAAATTCAAAAGTTATTTGCATTTTGAAACCAGGGACTATTCTGTAGGTAACAGGGACTGATATTAAAAGAAATTGGGGCAGAAACGATTTACACCGCGCAGTACCTAGCCTAGGCCACTGACGGGGGGGCCTTGGCCACCATGGCGCCTAGGTGGCGTGCGCAGTCGCTGACAGGGGGCCCCACCTGTCAGCGCTCTTTGGTAAAATGGTGGGTTTTATTTTGCGGGAGGGGGACTCGAACCCGCAACCCAGGGCGTTTGCGCGCAGTGCTGTACCACTGCGATGTTGTGTGTTTGTTGTGAGTAGAGGAAACGCGGGGAGGTTGAGGTTCAGATCGTGCTGCTTAACTGAACTTCAGTTCAGTTAACTGAAACTCGACAGGGAGGTTCGGTGGTCACCGGCGGCGACTGTTCGTCGTGCTGCTGCGTGTGGTTGCTGCGGTGGCCGTGTGCGTGCGCAAGGGCTACTGATGCAGAGAGGGGAAAAGGGCGAGGGGGACGTGCTCACCGTGGGGTGGCAGAAGGTGTGGAGGATGGCGTGCTCGGTGGTGGTGGCCGTCGCCGGAGAGGTGGGCGGCGGTGGCGCTGCAGATGCTGCCGGGTCCCGCTTCGGTGTCGAGGGAGACAGTGGCGTCGAGGGGAACTCGTTCCCGTACCTAACCAGCGCGGAGGAGGGCCCTGTCGACGGCGATCATCGGAGTTCAGTACGGTGGCGGTGGTGCTCGGGTTTCAGAGAGAGAGGAGCGGGGCAGAGAGAGAGGACGAGATCGGCGGCGCTGCGAGGGAGAGAGGTGGAGGTCTAGGGCTAGGCGAGGAGGAGCTCGGCCTAGGGTTATAAGGAGGGGGGAGGTGGTGCCCGTGGCCGTCCCTGCCTCTGTACCTCGACGTGGACAACATGGATGTGCTGCCGTACAAAGGTAGGTGACGAGGTGAAGGGGTAGCAGGCCGTGGGCTGGGCCTGCTGCCCACTGGCCTGCGTTTCCTTTTTATTTTTGTCTGTTCTGTTTTTTTTTGCTGAAAAGAAAAAGGAAGAAAAGGAAGGTTTTTAGGGTTAGAAAAAATTTAGGAAAAATTTGTATAGGTTGTTTATTGCCACAGCAACATTGTGCAAACTTTTATTTTCAAATATTTCAAATTAGTTGTTGTTTGGTAATTTGATTGAATTTAAGTGAATTTGAGAATATTTCAATTATTGAACTTAAGCAATTCAATAGTTTGAGTTTTATAGTTTATTGGAAACAAGTTAATGTTTTGATTTGAAATTTTCATTTGAAAAATTGTGACAGCACAAGTATGAAACAAATATTTTAAAATTTGGTTTGAAATTCCAATCAACAAAAGGATGCAAATGATGACATGATGCAATTGAGAATAAAAACAGGGAACAAACATTCTAAATTGGGAATTTTCATACTTGGGATGTTACAATCGTGAAGCTAGAGTTGCTAGAGCCTTGAAGCGCATAGATTTTGCTCATGAGAAAGTGTTGGGTGATCTAAGAAGTAAAATGACCACAAGCAGTCAATTGGCAAGTTTTAGTGAACATCAAGCTCATATCTCCATGGTGGAACCAAAGAAAGTGTTTGAAGCCCTTGAGGTTACGGTTTGGTTAGAAGCCATGCATGATGAACTCAATAACTTCAAGCGCAACAAAGTATGGAAGTTCGTTGAGTAGCCCAAAGAGGGTCGCAATGTTATAGCCACAAAGTGGATTCAAGAACAAGCAAGATGAATTTGGGATAGTAATAAGGAACAAGGAAAGATTGGTAGCTCAAGGTTACTCTCAAGTTGAAGGCATTGAATTTGATGAAACATATGCTCCTCCGGCTTGCCTTGAGTCCATCCGTATCCTTCTTGCATATGCATCTCATCACAACTTTAAATTGCGACAAATGTATGTGAAGAGTACATTTCTTAATGGTCCTTTAAAATAGTTTCTATATGTTAAGTAGCCACCGGGGTTAGAGGACCCCAACTTCCCTAACCATGTATACAAGCTCGATAAGTTGCTCTATGGACTTAAACAAGCACCACATTCGTGGTATGAGCACCTTAGAGAGTTGTTGAAAGACCATGGATTTGAAGTTGGGAAATCGATCCCACCCTTTTACAAAGAGGGTTAAGGTGGAGCCTTTTCATATGCCATATATATATTGATGATGCTGAACTAAACAAGATTTTAATAATGGATTTTCAAAGCTTATGACTGGCAGGTTTGAGATGTCTATGATGGGAGAGTTGAAATTCTTCCTAGGCTTTGAGATCAAGCAATTGAGTATAGCAACCTTTATATCTCAAGCCAAGTATACCCAAGACATTTTCAAGATATTCAACTCCAAATGTGCAAAAGAGAATACCGTTCCAATGCAAATCAAGTGTCATCACAAGCGCAATCCGGATGGTAAAGATGTGGATGAAAAGTTATATCGCTATCTGATTGGTTCTTTGCTTTACCTTTGTGCATCTAGACCCAATATTGTGTTCAGTGTAGGAGTGTGCATGCAACGTATCCAAGCGCTCCTAAGAAAATCCACATGATGGTGGTTCATAGGATCTTTCGATATTTGGTTCATACCTCAAAGTTTGGTTTGTGGTACCCAAAGGGGGCAACCTTGTCTCTTTGTGGGTACACATGCTCGAATTGGGCTGGTGATCAAGATGATGGGAAATCAAATTCTGGGGTTTGCTAATTCCTTAGTAGGTCCTTGGTGAGTTGGTCTTATAACAAGCAAACTTGCATATTTCTTTGTACCGCCAAAGCCGAGTTTGTGGCAGCTGCTAGTGGATGCACTCAATTGTTATGGATGACGAAAACTCTCAAGAAATATGATGTCCATTGTGACAAAGTTCCTCAACTTAACTGAAGACTCTTCACGAAGACAATCTTATGTCCAAGGTTCTAGAACTCAAGATAACAAGTTCCACAAAGAAATGATTGGGGAATCAATTTTTGGCGTGAGGTCGGCCTATTCGGTGGCGTTGCGTTGCGGTGCGGTATATGAAGGCCTCCTAATATTTTCCAGGTCGGTGTATGAAGACGTTAAAATCCAATCATGGCTGGTATCAGACTCAGATGAAATATTGCACACATGAGCCTATGAGCCGGAAATTTTCTCATTTTTGTGAACGTCTTTGAGGTCCTAGCTGCACATATTCCCATCCATCGGGTACAAAATACTAAAAACACCATGAAGATAGAGACCTACAAAATTGTCCTTGATTTTTACAAAAGTAACCCTAATGAATGAAAGAAAAATGTGATTCCATTCTGGCACCGACACTAGAACTTTATCATCGGCCGCACTTCCCACCACCGGGGATGACACCACTTAGGGCAACAAGGCCAAAGAATGCCGCAAGAGTCCTCCACGGAGCCTCCTCGCATGAGGTTGAAGAAGTGACATAAAATATGCCTAAAGAGGCCTCCCTTCTAGCCAAGGATCATGGTTGCAAAACACACCCACTGTGTGAATATCCGAGTTGCATGCGGTAGAGATCTTCCTCGCGGCGACCCCACTCACTTGATGACAGTAGCAACAATAACCTTTTAATCGGTAGCACCTCCTAACGGATAATAAGAAGATGACCGCCGCCACCACACGTCTCTAGGTCGCCTACATGACCATGGACCTAATTGAAGGAGACCACAATAGAATTGCTATCTCACAACCTCCACTCTGACTACTGGAAAACCTCCTAGTTAATGGCATACGACCAAACTCTAGCAACCTGTTGTAGAGAAACCCTAGATTACTATGTACATCCACTGTCGGGGGGTTACCCCCGAGTAGGGTAAGAGCAAGTGCTAAAGGCAAGGTCAGAAGAGATGTTTGGTCGAGTAGCCGCCTACCCGGTAACTGCTACCCGGTCGACTGCTACTCGGTCTTACATGAAAGATGACCAGAAGGTTATGTTAAGCAAGTTATATTTGTTCGAGTAGAAGAGTTGGTCCGAGTAAGATGGGCGGGAACCTACTCGGGCCAGAAGTCAAAGGAGCCGTTCTGACACAGAATCCCGCGTATCCGGGGTCCGTACTTGGCACTATTCATAGCACTGTTCATGTGGGGACGGCGTGCCTGACAGCGACAGTGTGGAAGTAGGCCGTCGCAGGATAGGGGGGACCTACTCTGTGTTTGGCGCAGTGATACCAGACTGTTTACTTGGTTTTGCCCAACGACTTTCCGGACAGGACAAGATTAGAAGCCAAAGCTGTCAGCGGCAACCCGGAAGAAGGACGATGTGCACACAATGTCGACATCTGTTTGTATTTGGACGTATCCGGCTGGGCACCGTGTATATAAGGTGCCCCGCCGCCTCCTGTGCGAGGGACGCTGACCTAATTCACCCACTGGTAGCATATTCTTGACCTAGTTCATCACGGAGAGAGAAGAGTGGCTACTCGGTAGCAAGAACCATTGTACTGTGGCTACTCGGTGAGACATCGAAATACATAGAGAAAGGCAGGAGTAGGGGTTTTACCTCCTCACGAGGGCCCTGAACCTGGGTAGATCGTGTTGTTTGCAGTGTTATTGTCTTACTTCACGCGGCTACTCGTCGCGTGATCCCTCCCCGAGCACCTCCAGCGTCCATCGTTCCCACATCTTTAGCCATCCTATGGCATCTGTCTTGACGCCACCACGACAGTTGGCGCCCACCGTGGGGCTACAAGCGGCGCTGGCTGGAGTTTCTGTTCGGACGGGATCTTCTTCAGCGGAGCGCGTAGTCTGTGGCCTTGTCCACAGATTCGGCTCCTTCGACTTCGTCACCGACAACGCAGGCGACTTCGGCGGCAGAGCCATGCCGGAGGGCGGCACGGTGATCTCCTTCGGCTCGCACCTCGTCTACGTCGCCACCGCCGTCGTCAACGAGTGCCCGGAGGAGGTGCTGGTCGCAGAGGATCCTCCTGCTGTCATCGCTGCTCGCGGAAGGCCTACGCGCTTTTCTGCGAACAGCGCTGAGGTGATGATGGCCGGCCTGGCTACGAACGCCGGCAAAGGTGCTGCTGGCGCTGCGGTCATCGTCGACGACCTTGCTGGCTCGAGCGCTGGCGGCAAGACCCACAAGCCTTACGAGAAGGACTGCAACCGCGTCCTCTCCACTACTCCGACCATTCCCGCGTCCGCGGGAAGAACTGGCATGCCGCCTCCCACCGACATCGAGCTCTTGAACATGAAGGAGCAGCTCGACCGGCAACGCCAGGAGCTGCTTGCCGAGCAGGCGGAGTTAGAGAAGGTTAGGCTTGAGCTGAGTCTAGACCAGATAGAGTACAACAAGGCACACGGCTTCACGCCAGTCACTAGGAGAGCTAGCAAGGTAGGCGCTACGCGGCGCAACTTAGGTGCCGAGATGGCGATTGTTGGAGAGGTTCCTAGTCAGTCTGCCACCGCACACACTTCCACTAGGCCTAGATACATCACCCCCGCCAAAACACTTAGAGCCGCAGAGGCCGTAGCCGCCGAGTTTCCTCATCTCGACGGTGACGCGCGCGTTAGGCAGCAAGAAAGGCTTAACGAGTTAGTGTTGGAGGCCGCTAGGCAGAATGAGGAGTTCCGGAAAGCCAACCCGGGTGCTGGCGGCTCGCAGGTGGTGCATTCACATGCGGCCAGATCTAACGACCAGGCCTCATCTCCGCACCCCAGTCGCGAGAAGGACCGCAGTGGCACCTCGGGCAAGAACAGGCAAATGCAGGTGTACGACCCGACTGACGCTGCGAAACTGCTCGCTGTGCCGCAACAGTCCGGCCAGAAACACAAATCTGCTGGAGCAGGCTTTCAAGCCCATAAAGCTCATAGCCAAACGCGAGGAGGAGATCGTCCGAGTCCTTCTCGTCATCAGGTTGCTCAGTCTATTCGGCGGAGACCTCACCAGGCAGTTGCTGTTCAGCCGCGTGCGGTTGACCGAGTAGCCAACCTGGTGGAGCAGCCTGTGGCCATGGAGGAGGACAGGTACGATGACGGCAACTCGGCTATGGGGCTAGCCGGGTACGATATCTTGGACCGCGTAGGAGGGCGCGTGCTGGAGCCTGCTGATGTTCGGTACAAGCTAGACCGGATCAACCTGTCCGCGCGGCTAGAAAACACGGGGCCTCCCGGCCCTGATTGCTTTGGCCCGCGCATCATGAACGAGCCATCCGTGAAGAACTTCCAGCTCGCAAGGGGCACCAAGAGCTACAACGGCAGCACCAAGCTAGAAGACTGGCTCAACGACTACGTCACCGCTGTTCACATCGCGAGCGGCAACAGGAGATGGGCTGTGCGGTATGTTCCGCAGATGCTCGAGGGTCCAGCTCGCACTTGGCTCAACAACTTGCCCAAGAACAGCATCAATTGCTGGCTGGACTTCTCGGAGGCGTTCATCAACAACTTCACCAGCACGTACAAGAGGCCGAATAGGCCGCATCAGCTGTCTGCCTGCAAGCAGCGAGAAGACGAGACGGATCGCGAGTATCTTACTCGGTGGAACACATTGCGGAACATCTGTGAAGGTGTGAACGAGGCGCAGGCCATTACTTGGTTTGCACAGGGGTGCAAGCATGGCAGCATGTTGTGGCAGAGGCTGCAGAGGGAGATGCCGAACACTCTGGCGGAGACCATCAAGATCGTGGATCAGTACGCGCTTGGTGATCCTACTCAGCCACTGATGGACTCCTTCGAGCCGAGAAGAAATTTCAAGCGCAGGGGTGACCGAATAGATACCCGGTATGACCCTGAGGAGGTGAATGCTGTGGGTATCGGAGCTGGGAGCAGCCAAGGGCAAAAACCTGCTGGAGCTCAGTATGGGCGCAACCAGAACCAGGGCCAAGGTAACAAGAAGCCATACCGAGCTCCTCAGCCGGGTAGCGGCAACCCGGAACCGGCTAAGAAGTTCGTCTTTGACGACATGAAGGATGGCCCATGCAGCTTCCATACTCAGCACCCCTCGAGGCCAGCTAACCACACTACTCGGCAGTGCGAATGGTGGGATCTGATCAGGAATGAGGGCTTGCCTCCTCCTCCTCCCCTGCCAGTTGCGAATGCTCCTGTTCAGCCTGCTCGCGCACCCGCAGCTCGGCCTCCGGCCTTCCCGAGAAGAGAAAACGTGAATCATGTGGCTTTAGGAGCCAACCGCTACTTCAACAATGAGGGTTACCGCAACAACAACAACAACCGCAACCGCAACAACAACAGAGGCAACAACAACAACTTCCAAGGCAACAACAACGGCAACAACGATGATGGTGGCCGCAACCAGTACCAAGAGCACCACGAGAGCTACATGATCTTCACTTCCGAGCCTGTCGATAAGCAGTCGCAGCACAGGCGTGCCATGGAGGTCAATGCTGTGATTCCTGCTGTTCCTCACTACATGCACTGGTGCAATGTAGAGATCACGTGGTCCCGAGCTGACCATCCCAAGGTGATGCCCATCCCGGGTAGCTACGCCTTAGTGCTGGATCCTACTTTCCTGGGTCCCGAGAAGAACGTGAGGTTCAGCAAGGTGCTAATCGACAACGGCAGCAGCATCAACATCGTGTACAAGGATACACTCGAGAAGCTCGGGATCGGCGAGAACATGCTGCTACCCAGCAAGACCACTTTCCATGGCATTGTGCCGGGGATTTCTTGCTCTCCAATGGGCAGAGTGTGGATAGATATGCTATTCGGCGTCCGGGGGAATTGCCGCACAGAGAGGCTGCAGTTTGAGGTGTTCGATCATCAAAGCCCTTACCACGCTCTACTCGGCAGGCCTGCTCTGAGCAAGTTCATGGCTTCTACCCACACTGCATACCTGAAGATGAAGATCCCTGGTCCCAATGGCGTGATTACCATCGCTGGCGATTACAAGAAGTCCATAGAGTGTGCCTCTGCTGGTTCTCAGCTGGCGGAGTCGATGGTGATTGCTGCTGAGAAGATGAAGATACATGAGGTGGTGGCCATGGCGCAGGCTGCGCAAGGCATTGTGCCTGGGATGCCGAGCTCCCAGTATGGCACCGCGTTCCAGGCCTCCCAGGAAACGAAGAAGATCCAGGTCGACCCTGAGTTCCCCGACCGAGTTGCCATCATTGGCTCCGGGTTGGCGGAGAAATAGGAAGGCGAGCTCATCCACTTCCTCCGTGAGAATCGGGATGTGTTTGCCTGGTCCAATGAAGATCTGCCAGGTGTCCCGAGGGAGTTGGTTGAGCACTCTTTACATGTGCGTCCAGACGCAAGGCCAGTGAAGCAGGCTATGCGCCGCTTCGGAGATGAGAGGAGGAAAGCTATCGGTGATCAGATCACCAAGCTACTGATAAGCAATTTCATCATAGAGGTACTGCATCCGGATTGGCTAGCCAACCCGGTCATGGTCGAGAAGAAGAAGGAGGATCCTAAGGCTGCTACCGCGTGGCGCATGTGCATCGACTACACCGACCTGAACAAGGCCTGACCCAAGGATCCCTTTCCGCTACCTCGCATCGATCAGGTTATCGATTCCACAGCTGGTTGTGAGCTTTTGTCTTTCATAGATGACTACTCGGGTTTTCATCAAATAGCTCTCAACCCAACTGATCAAATAAAGACTGCTTTCATTACCCCGTACGGGGCTTATTGCTATCGTGTCATGTGTTTTGGCTTGAGGAATGCGGGTGCAACCTATAAGAGATGCATGCAGAAATGCTTGCACGATCAGCTCGGCAAGAATGTGCAGGTGTACGTAGATGACATTGTCATCAAAAAAAATAAAACACATACTCTGCTTGCCGACCTTGAGGAAACCTTTGCTAACCTACGCAAGTACAAAATGAAGCTGAATCCGAGTAAGTGTACCTTTGGCGTCCCGCCTGGCAAGCTACTCGGCTTCCTGGTGTCTAGTCGGGGCATTGAGGCCAATCCTTCAAAGATAAAAAGCTATTGAGAGCATGTCTTTGCCGAGATCCTTGAAGGACGTGCAAAAGTTTACTGGTTGTTTGGCATCTCTGAGCCGTTTCCTTGGCCGAATGGGCGAGAAGGCCCTACCTCTCTACCAGTTGATGAAGAAAAGTGATAAGTTCGTCTGGACTCCGCAAGCAGACGTGGCATTCAATGAGCTGAAGGCGATGCTGGGTAGCGCTCCCATCTTGGCTAGTCCGCTACCCAAGGAGCCAATGCTGCTGTATATTGCTGCTACTAACCGGGTAGTCAGCGTGGTGATTGTGGTGGAGCGAGAAGAAGAAGGCAAGAGTGTGCAGCGCCCCGTGTACTATCTTAGCGAAGTGCTGTCGAGCTCCAAACAGAACTACCCGCACTACCAGAAGATGACCTACGGTGTGTACCTGGGCGCCAAGAAGCTGAAGCACTATTTCCAGGAGCATCCTATCACTGTGGTGAGCTCTGCTCCCATCTCGGATATCATGGGCAACAAGGAGGCGAGTGGCAGAGTAGCTAAGTGGGCGATTGAGCTAGCCGTGTACGCTCCCGAGTATGCGAGAAGAGAAGCCATCAAGTCTCAGATTCTGGCAGAATTTCTTGTGGACTGGGCCGAGGTGCAGTATGAACCTCCTGCTCCAGTTTCCAACTATTGGAGGATGCACTTTGATGGCTCCAAGGTGAAGGAAGGACTCGATGCTGGCGTAGTGCTTACGTCACCCAAAAGAGATCAACTCAAGTACGTGCTGCAAATCCACTTCAAGGCATCAAACAATGTTGCAGAGTACGAAGCCGTGGTGCACGGCTTGCGAGTAGCCAAGGAGGTTGGCGTGCAGCGCGTCATATGCTATGGGGATTCCGACCTGGTGGTGCAGCAAGTTTCTGGCACTTGGGATGCTTTGGATGCCAACATGGCATCGTATCGCTTCCTGGTGCAGTCTATGACGGGATTCTTCGAAGGATGCGAGTTTCAGCACATCCACCGAGCAGAAAATGAAGCAGCAGACGAGCTGTCCAAGTTGGGGTCTTCTCGGCAATCCATCCCGGCGGGAATTGCCTTGGAGCATTTGAGGAAGCCATCCATCAAGCCATCCCCCAACTCGGAATCCATTTTCGTTCCTTCTCTGCCAAATGAGGAAGCTGAGCCCATGGAGATTGACTGGGAGAATGCAACACAGAACCCGGGGACTGTCGTTCCCTACTCGGGGACTGCCGTTCCCTACTCGGGGACTGCCGCTCTCTACTCGGGGACTTTCCTTCCTTACTCGGGGACTGCCCCTCTCGACCCGGGGACTGTCGCATTCATTGAGGAGGTTCTCGCTAACCGATCAGGGCTTCAGAGAGGTGCTCCTAACCCCACAGAGCAGACAGAGGTACCTGTTCCAATGGAAGTAGACGAACCAGTGTTTCCTACACGGGAGACACCGAGTTGGGCTATGCCCATATTATCCTTTCTAAGGGACGGTACCCTGCCAGAAGACGAGGTTGCTGCAAGGCAGATTCAGAGAAGATCCAAGGGATACACCATATTCCGAGATGTGCTGCATAAGAGAAGTGCCACTGGTGTGCTGCAACGCTGCGTGGCACCAGAAGAAGGAGAAGAGATTCTGGTGGAAATACACCAAGGAGAATGTGGGCACCACGCCTCTTCTCGGGCGTTGGTCAAGAAGGTTTTTCGGCATGGGTTCTATTGGCTCACTGCCTTGAAGCAAGCTGAGGACATCATGAGGAAGTGCAATGGCTGCCTGCTTCCGAGTTGAAAACCATTCCCATTACTTGGCCATTTGCTGTTTGGTGCTTGGATATGGTTGGTCCCTTCAAGCCGGCTAGAGGAAACATGACTCACATCCTGGTCATGGTCGACAAATTCACCAAGTGGATAGAAGTGAAGCCTATTCGGAAGTGCGATGGAGCCACAGCTGTGAGTTTCTTAAAGGATGTGATCCTGAGATACGGCTACCCGCACAGTATCATCACTGACAACGACACAAACTTTGCTGAAGGAGCAATGGTTCGATTCTGCAGAGATAAGCATATCCGACTGGACGTCGCGTCAGTCGCGCATCCCGCCTCCAATGGGAAAGTTGAAAGAGCAAATGGCATGGTGCTAGCCGGCATAAAGCCAAGGCTGATTGAGCCACTGCTGAAAACACCTGGGTGTTGGTTAGACGAGTTGCCAGCGGTGTTGTGGAGTCTAAGGACTACCCCTAACCGGTCAACCGGCTACACGCCATTCTTCTTGGTATATGGGGCTGAGGCCGTATTGCCAATAGACTTAGAGCATGACTCCCCCCGAGTAACCCTCTACACTGAGGTGGAGGCGAGAGAAGCTCGAGAAGACGATGTTGACCTGCTTGAAGAAGCAAGAGAGCTGACTCTGTCACGTTCGGCTATCTACCAGCAAAACCTGCGGCGTTATCATAGCCGAAAGGTGAACCCAAGGGTTTTCCGAGAAGGAGACATGGTCCTTAGGCTCGTGCAGTGCACAGCCGGGATGCACAAGCTCTCTCCTCCTTGGGAAGGACCTTTCATTGTGAGCAAGGCTTTGCACAATGATGCATATTACCTAGTCGACGTACAGCCATCCCACAAGAACAGGGTAGACAAAGCTGGAGAGGAATCCAAGCGTCCCTGGAATGTAGCTCTACTCCGTCGCTTTCATTCGTGAGCAAAAAATGTGTATGTACTCTCAATTCTACTCTGCAATCTGAACTTGAACTCGGGGACTGCCCTCGTCCAAAATTGCTCTAAGTGTTTCTACTCGGCTTTACTCTTTGTCTACTCGGTTGCTCTGCTTCAAAATTCATAAGTACGTTGAGTATTGTGTTTAAACCTACATGCCAACTCTTCGACTCTGCTGCTGTCCGAAACCCGGCTTCATGGCAAGCAAGAGAACAAGCAAAAGGTCAATGAGCACAAGAAAAATTACTAAGGAAAGGAAGAGTGCAGGAACCGAGTAGGGTGCATTTACTACTGTTTTTTATTTCTTCTTTCCGGTTAAGTGACGGGCTGCGTTACTATGTTTGTTTCTGAGTGGATAAGTATTTGCAACTCCGCCTTTGAACTCTTGTGACTCGAATGCCAAAAAAGCAACAAGTTGCGGGTAGAGCTGAGACGAAGAGAAAGAGTGAATAAGAAATGCAACTCGGGGACTTGCATGAAAACGCAACCCGGCATCGAGCCAGGGCCTCTCAAATTGACTAAGTTAAAGATAACAAATGAGAATAAAAATGAGTAGCAAGCAAAAACATAAATAGTTTGATACATCTGCACCCGGCATCCCGGGGATCTGATAAGTGTTTGAGGAATGAGCTGCAGGACAGATTCAGGTCGACGCGACGTTCTCGGTGCTGGCCTTGGTTGCTTCATCTTCAGTAGTGGCCTTGGTCGCGTCTGCCTCCGAGCTGGCGTCAACAGTCTTTGCAGCTTCGTTTTCGGCGCTGGCCTTGGTAGCATCCGCTTCCGGGTTGACGGGGACGGTCTTCGCTAGCTCGGCGTCGGGCTCGGTGGCTACCCGGTCTGAAGTGGCCGTGGCCACCGAGATGAGCCCTGCCGCCGAAGTGGAGCCAGTGGCTTGGGCGCGAAGGCTAATCGTGTCGTCGAGGGCAGCTCCTGACGAGGTGCCAAACTCGAGCCCGGCGGTGTCGATCGACATCTTCTCGCTCTCGTCCTCCTCATTGCTACCCGCGACGAACGCGGCCTTCCCCTTCCCGGCCTTGCCACCAGGAGACTCGAAGCAGCTTAGGTCCAACTCCTCCAAGTCCGTCTCTTCATCGTCGTCCTCCTCCTCGCCTTCGTCCACCTCGGTGTCAGGCTCGGTGAGGCCGTCGACGAAGGTCGACGTGTCAGCATACTGGGCGACCTCGTGAGCGACAAGCTTGCGGATAGCCACGCAGTCGGAGTTCTTCTCCCACTTGGAATCCTCGCGCATCTCACGGACAATTTGCAGATTAAGGTTTTCGTACCAGCTGGTGATGAATAGAAGCATCATGTCCGCGCCTGCCCGAGCTCCCGATGCGCGCCACTTCTTCAGCTCGGCCTTCACGCCAAGCAGCTTCAAGGCGAGTCCGCGGATTGTCGTTGGCGCGGAGTCCCGAGGCAAGAAGAGGTCATGAATCTGGAAGGCGACGCGCACCAGCTCGGTGCCCACGCCCGCTAGACGCTGGAATTGCCCTTGCATAATCAGGATGCTTTCCTCGATTTCTGCTCTGGTGTCCAAAGGCTCGCCCTTCTCAGCGCGAGCAGCTCGGGCCTTCGCCAGGGCAGGCCCGCAAGAAGACTCGGGGTCGGGGAAGACTTCTGCAAGAGCTATCGAGAAGATCAGAAACAGAAACAGAAAAGAAATAAGAAACGAGTAGCAGAGGAGCAAAACGAGTAGCAGTGAAGCAAAGAAAAGAGAGCACTTACTGTTCAAGTCATAGCGCAGCCCTTGCAGCTGGTTCTTCCACGATTCCTCGTCGGCTAGGTGCTTCTCTTCAATCAAGCGGAGCCCGTCCAGCTGAGCGAAGAGGTGAGCGTTGGTTTTCTTCAGCACCTCGCACTCCTGTTCGAGGGCTCTCTCCTTGGCTTTGGCTGCTGCTTCGTTCTTCTCCTTCTCGGCAAGCAAATCCTTCTTCTCGGCTGCTAAGTCTAGGGCATCCTGGAGCGCAGTGCGCAGCTGGACTTGGAGCTTCTCCATCTCGGTAGCATGTTCCTTCTGCAGCGCGACAGATTGGCTTGATAATTGCTGCTGCACCTCAGCAGGCTGGAGGCACCTCTGATGCTCCTCAGCGAACTTCTTATGATCTTCTGCGGAGAGCCAAGCACGGTTAGCAGAGTAGCGAAGAAAGAAACACAGGACAAGCCAAGAAGATGGCAACGTACCTTCTAGTCTTTTGATCGTGGCTTGGCCACTCTCGACAAAGGCACGGCAGGTTGAGTGCTCCTCCGCCAGGGCCTTTAACTTCCCTGCAGAGCAGAAGTGGTTAGCGCAAAAAGCAGAAGCGGGCGTAAACACCAAACGCAAGAACCGCGTAGCTAAAAGCGTACCTTCAACTTCACAAAGTTTCAGTATGCTGTTCATCACATCCTTCTTGGCTGCCTCGTCGGCTGCGCGCTCTCTTTCCAGGGCGTCAATGCGTCTCCTGGCAATGGCATGGTTCCAGAGTAGCCGACGGTGCAGGCCGGTCCGCTTCAGTAAGCTATTCTGAGAAGCAAAAGAAAAAAGAATCAGGCAAAGTAGTACAGATTCGACCCGAGAAGGCGGCTACTCGAGAGAGTATCCGCCTACTCGGCCAGAATCTCGGGGACTGGGTGATGGATAAGGAAAAGAAGAAGAGTAGAGGAAAAGTGAAACGCAACTCGGGGAGGATGAGTAGAAGCTTACCGCGTAAGATTGTTCAAGGTCCTCTGCATTCTTGCGGTGGACGAACATCTTGGCGGCAAGCGTGCTGGAGTTGGATGAGATAGTCATGGGTTTGTAACCCATGTCTGCCTTGTTCCAATCGACACACATATGGTCCAAGTCGCCCAAATCCGTACCGTCCCAGTTCGAGTTGCCAAGGACCTTGCTGTCCCACTTGGCATCGATGAAGCCAATCAAATCGATCACTTGCTCAAGGCCCTGGGACGTCACCGCCTTGTCCTGAACCTCGCGCGAAGAAATGGAGAGGGACTTGTCCTGATTTTGGGCCGGGGGTCTGGAGTCCACTTCCACGGCCTTCTTCCCTTTCTGAAGAGCAAGCCTCCTCTCCTCGGGGGTGAAGCCAACCTGGTACTGCTGGCTGACCTTCACCATGTAAGGAGGGTAGCTGGGTGGATCTGAGACACCGGATGTAGCAACGGCGTCAGCAGCCGCGCCAGGCTCGCGGATAGCCAGCTGACCGGACTTGGCGGTTGATGTTGGCGGCGGCATCACGGCTGCATCTTGACCGGCACCACGCGCCGGGTTCCTGCGAACAGTGCCTTCTGCCGGGCCTGCTGGCTTCTCGGCAGCCCGTTTCTTCGAAATCTCCTTCTGGGCGGTTGGCTTCTCGGTGGTCTTCTTCTCGGTGGTTGGCTTCTCGGTGGTCTTCTTCTCGGTGGCCTTCTTCTCGGCGGCATTCCTTTCTGCAGCTTCCTAAGCGTTCTTCCTCGTAACCGGCTTGGCCGGAGGGCTGGCTGCAGCCTTGGTTTTCTGCACCAAGGAGGAATCTGGTGCACTGGAGGAGGTACCTTGCTCGGTAGGCGGCGCCAGGGGCGCGCTACCCGGCACGGCATCCGGCTGGGCGCTACCCTGCGCGGTGTCTGGTTGCGCGTCGCTCAGAGGGTACTGCTCCGTCGCATCGACTACTTCTACCCGCTGCTTGGCAGCGGGATCTGGCTGTGAGGCATCTGTTACTTCTACCCGCGCCTGGGCCGCGGGGTCTTCTTGTTCAGCAGCCCCTGTGGCTGGCTGCTCCTGTTCTGTTCCCTGCCGCTCAAGGGCGGCGTCGTTGTGCATCTCTTGGTCTTGATCTTGGTTCTCCTCGGCGATGTTGGCCGGAGGAGAAGAAGGCCTCTCTTGGCGACCAGCATCCTGCGCTTCTTGATCCGCGCGGGACTGCTGCTCCAGCTCGACATCCTGGGCATCGGTGTCCATGTACCGAGCCTCGTCGGAGTCCTCTCTTTGTGCGTTGGCGGCTTCGTTCTCGTCGCCGTCGAGGTCGATAAGCTTATCAACGTCGATGGCGGCCTTCTTCTTGGTCTTGGTGGGCGCAAAAGCGGCGTCCGCATCCAAGGGGGCTCTGAAGAGAAAATTGCGTTCAGAAATAAGAAGAGGGCAGAGGAAACTGAGAGGAAACAGCGAAGTAAAAGGATTGGGAATCAACCGAGAAGAACGAAGTGAACCGAAGCGTATAATCGAGAAGGAACTTACCCCTTGCGGGTAGGGATCGCTGGTCGTTTTCTCTTCACGACCTTCTTGGTCGTCTTCTCGGTCGGCTACTTCTTCTTGGCGGGGGGCTCTTGGGCGCCGCTGCCCGTCCGCTTGCGGGTAACAGGAGCGACAACTGAAAGAGGATCGACGACCAGGGCTTCCTCGTCCTCGTCCTCATCCTCGCCTTCGTCCTCAGCATCAGCACCATCTGTGAGATTGAAAGGAAGAAAAGCAATTCAGAAGCAGGAAGCAATTAGTTTGTGCTGCTCGCGACCAGACGAGATAAATTCAATTACCTTCATCTTCATCCTCGGACCAGTCACGGAGAGACGCGTCCACGTGATGCTTACTCGTCTGGGCGGCTTCAGGAGGATTAAGCTTGTCCGCGGTCTCGAAGGAGACCTCGTCATCTTCCTCCCGGTCCTCGAACCAGTTGCCCTCGAAGCGTTCACTGCTCTCAGCGAGCTGGCGATCAAGAACCTGAAGGATAGAGAGACATCGCAAGTTAGCCGAGTAGCATGAAGGCACTCTACTCGACTAGGCGTGCAAACACCAAGCACATTAAGCCTAAGCGATTCGGCTAAGTGTCCTACTCGGTGAGGCGTGCGAACATCAAGCACATTAAGCCTAAGTGTTTCTCCTAAGTGTGCTACCCGACAAGGCGTGCAAGCACCAAGCACACTAAGCCTGAGCAGTTCCGCTAAACGCCCTACTCGGCGCAGAGTGCGAATGCTAGTCGCAGCAAGGAGAGGAAGCTATCTACTCGGATTGCATATACAAGAAGCAGATTAAGAAGAACATACCCGTGGAATCGGCTTCGTGCGGCTGTATGGGATGAAGCCATAATGCCAGTTGTCTCGAAGGCCAGTGGTCAGGATGGACCGAGCGTGAGCGGCGACATCCGCGTTGCTGAGCTCGAAGGTAGTCGTCCGAGTACAGTCGCGGGGGCCGCCCATGTAGCACATGGGGTGGGAGCGTCGTTGCAGAGGCAGCACGCGGTTACGAATCCAGCAGGCGCCTGGATCGTCGCTCTTGAGCCCTTCTCCGATCAGATGGGCGAGCCGCTCCTCCATCTGCGTCGCGTTGCTGTCCATGGACGGCTTCGTCTTCCAGTTCTGCCCGGATGGAGCTCGGTTGCTCCAAGGGGGCAGATTGATGCGGTCTTCTAGCTTGGCCCCCTTCGTGGCAGGGATGTTCTTCACGTACAAGAAGGATTTCTGCCACTTGCGGACAGAATCCAGGCCCCTGATGCGAGGATGATTGGTTCCTGTCCGCTGCACCATCATGGCGCTGCCGGTCTCGGTTGTCCGGCTGCTGGTGTCCGCCCCGTCCTTCTTGCCCTTGCTCTGTTGGCGGAAGAAGAAGTACTTCGACCACGTCTCCGTCGTAGGGCGAACGCCGAGGAAGGCTTCGCACACCACGGCGTGGTAGGAGAGGAAGACGACGGCGTTGGAAGGAAGATGATGCATTTGGAGACCGTAGTGGTCCAGGAAAGAGCGGAGGAAATTGGATGCAGGAAGGCCGAATCCTCGCGCGAAGTGCGCGAGGAAGACAACATGTTCGCCCTCCCGCGGGGACGGAACGATCGCGCCGTCGGGCTTCCGGCATTGAACACCGGGAGGAACCCTCCGGGTGTTCACAAGCCACTGGCAGTCCTCGGCGGTGACGTCGGAGCCGGCCCAGCCGGCGCGAGCACTATCACCGCGAGCCATGGCGGTGAGTAGGAGTTGGAAAAGATGGAAGAGTTTGGCGGAGTGGATGAATCCGCGGCGGCGCAGAGAGTTGCGCAGCGGCGGAGAACTCTGCGGCGGCGGAGAAACAAGGAGGCAGAAGGGGAAAGTGAAGCGGAAGGAGAAGAGGAAGTTACCGAGGGGGTATTTATACCTCTCCTCGGATTACCGTTACGATTTGGAGTAGTGGGATCGATCGTGGCAGTAAATCGTGCGTCGTGGGGTCTGTGGCCGGTTAGAAACGCACACAGCGCGGAACGCGCGCGTAACGGCCGCATTTGATCCCACGACGAGATCGTGGGCAATTACTGCGCGTGATGGGACATAACGAACTGGTGGGCCCACTCCGTGAAAACTGGGCGCGTGGCCTATCGTGTCCTGGGCAGCGAGGCGTCGGGGTCATGGATGCGTAACACGTGTCCAGTTGCAGCGCGGAAAGCCGGATTGTGCTCTGCGCTGCAGAGATTCTGTTTGAGAAATTCCCTAAGTCTTTTTACTCGGTCGCAGAGAAGAAAGCTAGCTCTATTCGGAGGAAAGGAAACTCAAGGTACTGTCCAGAGTGCTACTCGGAGGTTTTACTCGGCATCTTGAGGTTCAAGGATGGTGTTGCCAAGGTTGGTTTTAAGCTGGCAGGGCCTAGTGAACAAGTTCGCAGGACTCTACCAGCTTCGGGGACTAATGTCGGGGGGTTACCCCCGAGTAGGGTAAGAGCAAGTGCTAAAGGCAAGGTCAGAAGAGATGTTTGGTCGAGTAGCCGCCTACCCGGTAACTGCTACCCGGTCGACTGCTACTCGGTCTTTCATGAAAGATGACCAGAAGGTTATGTTAAGCAAGTTATATTTGTTCGAGTAGAAGAGTTGGTCCGAGTAAGATGGGCGGGAACCTACTCGGGCCAGAAGTCAAAGGAGCCGTTCTGACACAGAATCCCGCGTATCCGGGGTCCGTACTTGGCACTATTCACAGCACTGTTCATCTGGGGACGGCGTGCCTGACAGCGACAGTGTGGCAGCAGGCCGTCGCAGGATAGGGGGGACCTACTCTGTGTTTGGCGCAGTGATACCAGACTGTTTACTTGGTTTTGCCCAACGACTTTCCGGACAGGACAAGATTAGAAGCCAAAGCTGTCAGCGGCAACCCGGAAAAAGAACGATGTGCACACAATGTCGACATTTGTTTGTATTTGGACGTATCCGGCTGGGCACCGTGTATATAAGGTGCCCCGCCGCCTCCTGCGCGAGGGACGCTGACCTAATTCACCCACTGGTAGCATATTCTTGACCTAGTTCATCACGGAGAGAGAAGAGTGGCTACTCAGTAGCAAGAACCATTGTACTGTGGCTACTCGGTGAGACATAGAAATACATAGAGAAAGGCAGGAGTAGGGGTTTTACCTCCTCACGAGGGCCCTGAACCTGGGTAGATCGTGTTGTTTGCAGTGTTATTGTCTTACTTCACGCGGCTACTCGTCGCGTGATCCCTCCCCGAGCACCTCCAGCGTCCATCGTTCCCACATCTTTAGCCATCCTATGGCATCTGTCTTGACACCACCACGACATCCACATGGCCATATCCTTCCCATCCTCGAGTGGCATCGGTGCCTGAGAGGAGAGATGAGTGGGCTGGGGTTGACAAGGGGACTTTACACGTGGGAGGGGCTGGGGGTGAGAGAAAAGGAGGATAACATAACATTATTTTTCCTCTATATAGCATGTCAATTCCCCAAGACGGTTCCACTTAAAATTCAACCCCTCAACAAAAAAATGCACTTCCATCATATAATCGTCTCTTCTCTTTATCTACTATAAAATTGAATTTCATAAAAAACATGGATGTATTTGATTATTTGCACACATTTGTACGAGTCCCTTTGGTTCTCTCGGTGTCAAGCCCGTCAGATGCATGCATCCACGTAGGGAGGACAATCAATGTAACAACCATTAAGGTTTTCATTAATGTATAGGTGGGGATTGATAGAGTTGATTCTGCCATTACGATTTGTACGTAATATGAGAGATGCGCCACCTGGCAAGAAATATTTCTTGTCTCCTGTTACGTGCGAGCCGGCCGATTTGGGTGTTGCATTAAGTAGCGGGCGAGCCAAACGAGCTCTTGCATGTAATCAAGAGTTTAATGAGAAAAATATCTTGACGATGGACATACATGAATTTAGTTTTCCTTTAATATACTTAATAACGCAGAGTTTAAATGTGTGAATATATGGTGTGAATTGAGTGACTATAAAAAACATTCGCTTTAACTAGAAGCCCCAACGCTCCATCGTTGCCCTTTCCTAGCTAGGGGGCTATAGTTTCTTTCAAGCGTACTTTCTTTTGATTGTGTCTACATGCAGATTTTGTTATCCTTTTAATTGCAGGGCAGCCCCAAAACGACTCAAGAGCCGAGTGGGTTGCATATGGGCCATAGAGTGTTGTCCTAAACCTACTTGCAATCCTCAATACCATCTACATACATGTTTCGTTGGTTATCTAAGATGGACATATGATATAGTCCTTCTAACACGGGTCCTTAGCGGAAGAGGCGATGAGCGAAGATTCATGGGACTGAGGGGGGGGGGAGAGAGATTTTGGGTTCTAAGTGGCCACATAGAGGAGGAGGAGGAGGGCAACAAGGTCGTCGATGAGCCCCACCATGGAAGGGGAGGAGGCGATTTAAGATGGATGCGATGGACGAATGGTTTTGCAAGCGTCGTAGCAAGGTGAAGTGAACACAACAAAGCAAGCTATCGGCGGTGGCGCCAGCCTTCGGGTATAACTACGTGTCAATCATTCTTACAACCAGGTGATCCTCACCGAATGTCTCGTTAACCTCGCAAACTTCAAGTATTTTGGGTGACGGGGATTCGTTTCATTTTTTCTGGGAAGCAGCATGGATTGGGGAGGTGGAGCCTGATGATCCTCTAGATACATAACATGATTTTCTTTAGGGAGATACTTTGTCGGCAACCTGCTATGCCATAGAGTGTGTCTCCTCATATTTCTATACGGATTCATGATATATGTTAGTTGTTGAACTACATCATGATATGTATCTTCAAATGCGTGATTCGGCCGAGGAACTATGTGAAAGCATATGCGACTATTTTTTTTTAAATTCTTATCAATTAGCGTTGAACAAGGAATCACGGGATTAAATATGTATGTAACTAAATGTGCAACCTATGTGATATAGTACAAAGTAATAAGCAGAGCGGAATACCGGTAGTAAAGTCAAGAGGTAACCCCAAGGTGGACAGGAGGAGGTGTTTACCATAGTTACTTCCTAATGGAAGTATGTCTACGTTAATGGGATGAGGAGCCATCAACACTAGTAGGAAAAAGCCTACCCGTGGCGCACCAATTTGGACCTCTAGTGGCGAACAGGCGTGCACCACTACTCTCACACCACCGGTAATGGCCTACTTGTGGCGCACAACCTTTGTGCGCCACGGATAAGCAGAAATATTTATGGTGTGTAAGCTAGGTTGTGCACCCTGACTATGATGTATTTGCGGCCCCATATCAGATTGTGCGCCACGAGTATGACCTTGGGGATAAAAATAAATAAAATGCTGTTGGATGATTTGAATTGAACATAAAATCTACACTGAACAAATATGTGCATTGCAGAAAAACAGATAAAAGATGGATGATTTCCACATACGAAACATAATAGTATTCTGCACTTAAACTACAAGAATAAACTATAATATGGTTGTCTATCCATAAACAAAGAAAGTATCAAACTCGATCGATAGCATTGAACTACTATATATTTATCTCTTCAATCAATACCTAGCTAGCTAGCAGATCTTCTGGATAGCTCTCATTTTGCATCACGAAGAAATGTGGATTGATGCCAGGGTTTGGATTCTCATGTGTGTAGAAGATAAACTTGTCCCCTTCCACGAGATAGAACTTGCACTTCGTAGCTTTTCTCGTCTCCATTTTGTGGGTAAATTTCCTCCAAGCACAGCCACTGAAATATGTCTCGCTTATGTTATTGGTGACGTGCACTTTGTAACTCAGGTCCTGCCTTTACATCTTGACCAAGGTCACCTCAAATGTCTGGTGGCTATTAAGTGAAATCTTGACATGCTCCATGAAGTCACGCTTTGCAAGGGATGTTCTAAGAAAGAACATGAATTAGATATAGAAAAGGAACATGTACATGTAAACATGAATTAGACATTACACCCAAAATGTCTCATACAAAGAGTGCATATAAAATTCCAAGCGTCAGAACTAAAGTACCAAGAGTAATATGCAATAGATGGGATTTGTGCCTCATACTTAGGTTGGACACATAATCTCCAGGAACGGTGCGAGTGATCCAAGTAGGATGTACAAGATTTGTGCACATCACAAGGCTCATTTGCCCCGTTCCTTGGGATCACAAAGTGCCACAACATTTTTATCATCTGCATTTTCGGAAAAAAGATGAAATTAAACAAAACAAATTGAATTATATTTGTGCATATTACAGGACTCACTTCCCAAATAGTTATATCTAGGGTTCATGAGTTCTAGGGATCTGGAATTTTTTTGGTTTCCCAAGTCTAGGGTTTCTAAACTAACACAAAGCCACCTCGTAAACAACTTAGAAGTATCTATATAAGGAGAGGAACAGGACGGAAAGCTCACCCTGAGCCTGGAAGGGACAGTGTGGGCGGCGGCGTCCTCCAGGTGGTTGCGCAGACGGCAACGTCGAGGCATCATGCGTGGTGGCGTGGGCGGCGGCGTCCTCCGGGTGATTGCATGGGCGACAGTGTCCTCCTGGGAGTGGCGTGAGCAGTGGCGTCCTATGTGGCGCGGTCGAAGAGAGTGTGAGATTGGAAATTTAGAAGGGAGAAGAGAGGACGCCGTGCGGCGGTTGATAAACATACTAAGATTACCCGTGTAGCACAAAGCCAATTGGGCGCGGCTAGTAGTTTTCCGTCTGTCTAGTTGCCTGTGGTCAAAATATGAGTGGTGAACCAAATTTGTATGCGCCACCAGTATCGGTGTATTCTGTGGCGCACATGTATCGTTGTTCGCCACCCATAAAGTTGGAATTCCCATGAGAACTTTTCTTGTGGAGGACAACCGTTTTTTTTTTTGCCACTAGTGCTGATTTAGCTATAAGATTTTTCTTACTAGTGCAAGACAGTTCCAATAACACGGATGTGAAAACCCTATTCTAGGCGGGCCAATCCCATAAGGGATGAGCTATTTCACTATGCGGTAGGCTTGAAGACAATGACCAGATCTTTACAACAAGGTTAGGGGGCGACTCCTGAACTTAATTGAAGACTCCGAATTTCACCAGAACTCCAAATCATCAAGAGAGAGCTTAACGGAGACAATCTTCCGTCCGGATTTCCAAGAACTCAAGATAAGAAGTTCCACAAAAGACGAGGAGGAACCAAATTTTGGTTTGGTGAAAGGGTAGATCTGGGTCTTCTCCACAAAACCCTTGAGATATCAAGTTTGAGTGGTTGAGAAGTGCATTTAAACCTTGATAAAAATGGAGGAGAGAGAGAGGACGGCATGAGCAACCTGCTTCAAGGTAGGAGACATGTATTTGTAAATTTTTCAGCCGGGACAAGATATTCCGCCTCCGGATATTTCCAGGGAAATCTCCGACAAAAAATCCGGGCTTTATGCCTTAGAAATTCCTGTTAGATATATGTCTAAGAAATAATAAAATACATTTCTTTCATTATTAATGTAAATCGTTGTTCCCGACATTTTTGGTAAAATCTGAACCCCTTTTGCAATGGAAAACGCTTCTTTTAGGGCGACCTACAGCGCCCTCCTATAGGTCGCTGCGCGTGCGAGTGAGGGCGAGCGAGCGAGCGCTGCTTTTGGCCGGCCCATTTAGCGTATATAGGCCCAATTAGCATCAAGTTAGTATTTTGGGCCCAGTTTTTCAAGTCTGGGCATACAAACCACGTGCAGCTTTTTATATTGCTAAGTGTTTTTCGTCATTTCGGACAGTGTTGCGTACGTGTGTAAAAATTGTTACAATTTCGCACGTTTTTTTGTTGAGAAACCACAAATGAGATGTTGCAATGTTTTCTGGATGATTTTCTAGAAAATGTTTATATGTTTATTAGAATCCATTTGGAATGACATGTTTATGTCCTCCTTTGCATGTTGTAAACATGTAACATTTTTGTTGCTATCGTTTTACCTTTTTGTTGAAATAGGTGATGATTTTTGTTGCAGTTGAAACAGAGACAAATTGTTTTGTTGCTTACCAACTTTTTAATTGATACAAATAATTTTGTTGTTGTAATAGGTTGCGATTTTTGTTGAATTGCTTGAACTTTTTTGTTGCAACGAAATAAACACATTGTTTATCTATTCTTTTGTAACATTACTTTTTTCCGATTTGTTTTGGAACAATTTGTTGCAATAATGTTTTTTTTACACAGGGTAATAATTTTTGTTGCGATACCTGTCAATTTTGTTGCAATGGCATTTTTGTTGTAATTATCAAGATAACGGAGGGCAACATTATATACCTCTTCGGTTAACTGGTCCATTGTGGAGTGCGGGTTCAGTTTCGAAAATAGTCAGGGACCAAAATGAAAAAGTATGATTTGTTGATTTGTAGCCATCTGATGAAAATCTAACGGTGAGGAAGGATACCTAAAAGTTGCTGGCGTAGGGCGACCTACACCTAGCGCTCGCCTTTTGCAATCCTTGAGGTTACATCGACTGTACCAGGATCGTGCACGGAGGAGGTACATGGCGTGTCTTTTCTCATGGCAGAACCATATCCTGTGATTAGCAATTCTGTTAAGTAACCTAATTGCGTATACCTACTGGTTTATGCAGGTATTTACTCCCTCCGTCTCATATTAATTGTCTTAAAGTTAGAGAAAAGTGCACGTAACTAGCAATATGTCTAGATATATCTACTTGTCAAACTTTGAGATAATTAATATGAGAGGGAGGGAGTACTAATATTTCCCCACAAGAAGGACGCCGCGACATGGTGGCCTCACCATTTGAACCTGAAGGGAAATTAAGGTGTATATAGTATTTTTTCCGATTTCAACGGGACTTCTGATAAATAATTAAGGTGCATATAGTTCAGTCTCTTCGGTGTTAAGTACGTACTGGCAGGTCGCAAACGCTCACATCGCATGGATATGCTCATAACTATTTTCTGTTGCGAATAGATATGCTCGTAACTTCATAAGCCTGATATGTCAAGCAAATTATTACACAAACACAGGATCTACCGCCGAAAAATGGATCTCTACTGGGTGTCGCGTACAAGCGGGAACAGCGGTGCATCATCTCGCGGAGTTAATACTACGGGGCTGAAATGAACTCCTGGCGGGTGCTGCCCCCACCGCTGGACGACGGATTCGGTGACGGGCGGCGCTGTGTATGGAGAACGGCGACGCCGCCGCGGATTTCTCCAGACGGGCCGCGTAGCCGCCGTTGTCATGTCCACCGCCCCTCCGCTCCTTCTTCTCTCGCGCGACTCGATGGCTGCCAGGGCCCTCATGTAGGGACGCTGCCTCGTCATGTCTCGCCGGCAAGACGGGCACGTCGGCTTCCGCGCCCTGTCGAACCACTGGCGGATGCAGTTGCTGTGGAAGACGTGCGAGCAACCGGGCAAGACCGTGACGACAACCAGCTCCTCCATGCAGATCGGGCACGCCCCATCCCCCGCGACGTCGGCAGCCTCGGAGGATTGAAGCAGCACCTCCACCACGCTGCGTGGCCTCGTCACCTGCACGCGAGGCGGACTCTGGCCGGATTCTGTGGAAGGTGACTCGCGCTGCGGCGTGGCCGCCATCTCGAAAAACGAGTTGGAGATAGTGGTGTGTGTGTGTGGTCGGCGTCGTGGAGGTCGGTATATAAAGACCTTGGAAACCCTATCGAACTCTGATATTTTCTTTCACCGATGGGCCTATGAGCCGGAAATTTGCACATCAACTTATTCTTTTCCTCTGTATAAATGGCCTGTCAAGCCCCCGGCCCACACCTTCCCCTAAAATTTTTGCCACCCTCGACAAAAATGTATGCACTACACGTGCGCATCCTATATTTCTCCCTCCTCTTTCTAATAATTTCATAAAAAATATGTTTTTTTTTTGACAAAACGGGGTCTCTCATCGATTTCATAAAAGGAAACCGCCAAGTTATTACAACACTCCTGAGAAAAAAAAAACAGAGAAACAAAATAAGAACAACCCCAGCAAGAACTCCAAACCATAAAACTAGGAAAAATGCTTAACTTCGGGGACCTAACACGCGTTCGCACAGGTCCCTCTCCCCCACCCCACCCCCGCCCCCCTCGCCCGCGTAGCACTGGTTTGCTGGGCCGTTTAGATTCTTTTTGCCCAATAACAAGTTACGTCCATTCTTTTGACTAAAAAAAGCTCAATTATTTAATTAGCTATTTTCAGTTATTTGGCCAAGTTTTTTCAACAAAGCACATACGCTCCCAGCAGTAGCCATCTGTACACAAGTATTATTGTTATTTCGATCAATGTTGGATATGTCTTTAAAATTTATAACAAAGTCGCATATATTTTATTTAGAAAGTATACGCGAGATGTTGCATTGTTTTCTGGACGATTCTGTAGAACATGCATATGTTTGTATATAATTTATTTTCAAACGTTGTGTTTACGTGGTTCTTCATATGTTGTAAACATGTGATTTTTTCTTTTACTACAGTTTTTTTTTGTTGAAATAGGTGATGATTTTTATTGCAACTGAATCGGCGATAAATCAAATTTTTTTGCCTACCAACTATTTAATTGATGCAATTTTTTTTGTTGTTGCAATAGGTTATGATTTTTGTTGAATTGTTTGAATTTTTTTGTTGCAACGCAATGAACCTATTGTTGAACTACTTTTTTTTGTAGCATTACTTAATTTTCGATTATTTTGGAACAATTTATTGCAATACCTCATTTTTTGTACACGGGGAGATACTTTTTGTTGCAATACTAGTGAATTTTTACAATGTCAGTTTTGCTGTAATTATCGGGATGACCGGGGAAACACAATATACCGCTTCATGGGGTACAGAATACAGAAAACACCACGAAGATAGAAGACTACAAAATTGTCCTTGATTTTTACAAAAATAACCCTAATGAATGAAAGAAAAACGTGATTCCATTCTGGCCCCGACACTAGCATTTTATCATCGGCCGCACTTACCACCACCGGGGATGACACCACTTGGGTCAACAAGGCCAAAGAATGCCGCAAAAGTCCTCCACAGGGCCTCCTCGCATGTTGTTGAAGAAGTGACATATAATATGCCTAAAGAGGCTTCCCTTCTAGCCAAGGATCATGGCGGCGAAGCACACCCACTGTGTGAATATCAGAGTTGCATGCAGCAGAGATCTTCCTCGCGGCGACCCCAATCGCTTGACGACAGTAGCAACAATCACCTTTTAATCGGTAGCACCTCCCAATGGATAAGAAGAAGATGACCGCCGCCACCACGCATCCCTAGGTCGCCTACACGACCATGGATCTAATTGAATAATCCCACAATGGAATTGCTCTCTATCAACCTCCACTCTGACTACTAGCAAACCTAAGCGTGAAGAAGATTTTCCAAGAAGTGCCAGATCTTGCCAGAAGAACTGGCAGCCTCCTAGTTACTGGCATACGGCCAAACTCTGGCAATCTGTTGCAGAGAAATCCTAGATTACTATGTACATCCCCATGGGAACATCCTTCCCATCCTCGAGTGGCATCGCTGCATGAGAGGAGAGATCAGCGGGCTGGGGTTGTCAAGGGGACTCTACACGTCGGAGGGGGTGGGGGTGAGAGAAAAGGAGGACAACATAACATTGTTTTTCCTCTATATAGCATGTCCATTCCCCAAGCCGGTACCACTTAAAATTCAACCCCTGAACAAAAAAAATGCACTTCCATAATATATCTATCTCTTCTCTTTCTCTACTATAAAATTGAATTTCTTAAAAAGCATGGATGTGTTTGGTTATTTGCACACATTTGTACGAGTCCCTTTGGTTCTCTCGCTGTCAAGCCTCTCAGATGCATGCATCCACGTAGGGAGGACAATCAATGTAACAACCATTAAGGTTTTCATTAAAGTAGGTGGGGATTGAAAAAATTGATTCTGCAGTTATGATTTTTACGTAATACGAGAGATGTGCCACTGGAAAGAAATATTTCTTGTCTCGTGTTACGTGCGAGCCGGCCGATTCGGGTGTCGCATTAAGTAGTGGGTGAGCCACATGAGATCTTGCATGTAATTAAGAGTTTACATGAGAAAATATATCTTGAAGATGGACATACATGAGTTTAATTTTCTTTTAATATACTTCATAACGCAGAGTTTAAATGAGTGAATATATGGTGTGAATTGAGTGACTATCAAAAACATTCGCTTTAATTGGAAGCCCCAACGCTCCATCGTTGCCCTTTCCTAGCGAGGGGGCTATAATTTCTTTCAAGCGTACTTTCTTTTGATTGTGTCTACATGCAGATTTTGTTATCCTGTTAATTGCAGGGCAGCCCCAAAACGACCCTAGAACTGAGTGGGTTGCATATGGGCCATAGGGTGTTTTCCTAAACCTACTTGCAATTTCTATCCTCAGTACCATCTACATACATGTTTCATTGGTTATCTAGGATGGACATATGATATAGTCCTTCTAACACGGGTCCTAAGCGGAAGAGGCGATGATCGAAGATTCATGGGACTAACGCGGGGAGGAGGGGTGGGGGGAGATTTTGGGTTCTCAGTGGACACATAGAGGAGGAGGAGGAGGGCAACAAGGTCATCGACGAGCCCCACCATGGAAGGGGAAGATGCGATTTGAGCTGGCTGCGATGGCCGAATGGTTTTGCAAACGTCGTAGCGAGCTGAAGTGAACACAACAAACCAAGCTATCGGCGGTGGCGCCAACCTTCGTGTATAGCTATGTGTCAATCATTCTTACACCCAGGTGATCCTCACCGAATGTCTCGTTAACCTCGCAAACTCCAAGAATTTCGGGTGACGGGGATTCGTTTCATTTTTTTTGGAAAGCAACAAGGATTGGGGAGGTGGAGCCTGATGATTCTCTAGATACATAACATGATTTTGTTTCGGGAGATACTTTGTTCGGCAACCTGCTAGTGTTGTAATTATGCCATATGCCCTAGAGTGTGTATCCTCATATTTCCATATGTATTCATGATATATGTTAGTTGTTGAACTACATCATGATATGCATCATCAAATGCATGATTCCGCCGAGGAACTATGTGAAAGTATGGTATGGTCTACTAGAGGGGGGAGGGGGCGCATAGGCGACTAATTTTTTCAATTTTTTCTTATCAATTAGCGCTTAACAAGGAATCACGGGATTAAATAGGTATGCAACTAAATGTGCAACCTATGTGATATAGTACAAAGTAATAAGCAGAGCGGAATACCGGTAGTAAAGTCAAGAGGTAACCACAAGGTGGACACGAGGAGGTGTTTGCCATAGTTACTTCCTAATGGAAGTATGTCTACGTTGAAAGGATGAGGAGCCATCAACATTAGTAGGAAAAGCCTACCCGTGGCGCACCAATTTGGACCTCTAGTGGCGAACAGGCGTGTGCCACTACTGTCACGCCACTTATACTGGCCTACTTGTGGCACATAACCTTTGTGCGCCACGGATAAGCAGAAATACTTGTGGTGCGGCTAGGAAGATGTTCGCCACAGGTAATGGCTGTACCAGTGGCTTGTAAGCCTGGATGTGCGCCATGAATATGATGTATTAGCGGCTCCATATAAGATTGTTCGCCACGAGTATGGCCTTGGGGATAAAAATAAATAAAATGCTGCTGGATGATTTGAATTGAACATAAAATCTACACCGAACAAACTTGCATTGCAGAAAAACAGATAAAAGATGGATGATTTCCACATACGAAACAGAATAGTATTCTGCACTTAAACTAAAAGAATAAACTAGAATATAGTTGGCTATCCATAAACAAAGAAAGTATCAAACTCGATCGATAGCATCGAACTACTATATATTTATCTCTTCAGTCAATACCTAACTAGCTAGCTAATCTTCTGGATAGCTCTCATCCTGCATTACGAAGAAATGTGGGTTGATGACAGTGTTTGGATTCTCATGTGTGTAGAAGATAAACTTCGATCCCATTCCTCGAGATAGACCTTGCACATCGTAGCTTCTCTCGTGTCCACATTTTGTGGGTAAATTTCCTCCACGCACTGCCACCGAAATATGTCTCGCTTATGTTTCTTGGTGACGTGCACCTTGTAACTCAGGTACTGCCATGACATCTTGACCAAGGTCACCTCAAATGTCGGGTGGCTAAGTGAAATCTTGACGTGCTCCATGAAGTCACGCTTTGCAAGGGATGTTCTAAGAAAGAACATGAATTTAGATATAGAAAAGGAACATGTACATGTAAACATGAATTAGACATTACACCCAAAATGTCTCATACAAAGAGTGATATCAAATTCCAAGCGTGGGAACTAAATTACCAAGAGTAATATACAATAGATGGGATTTGTGCCTCAATCTTAGGTTGGACACATAATCTCCGGGAACGGTGCGAGTGAGCCAAGTAGGATGTACAAGATTTTTGCATATCACAAGGCTCATTTTCCCCGTTCCCTGGGATCACAAAGTGCCACAACATTTTTATCATGTGCATTTTTTGAAAAAAAGATGAAATTAAACAAAACGAATTGAATTATATTTGTGCATATCAAAAGACTCACTTCCCAAATAGTTATATCTAGGGTTCATGAGTTCTAGGGATCTAGCAAATTTTGGTTTCCTTAGTCTAGGGTTTCTAAAATAACACAAATACACATCGAAAACAGCTTAGAAGTATCTATACAAGGAGAGGAACATGACGGGAAGCTCACCCTGAGCCTGGAAGGGACGGTGTGGGAGGCGGCGTCCTCCAGGCGGGTGCGCAGACGGCAGCGTAGAGGCATCAGGCGTGGGCGGCGACGTCCTTTGGGTGGTTTCATGGGCGGTGGAGACGCGATGCGCGTGGGCAACAAGAGTGTGATATTGGAAACTGAGAAGGGAGAGGAGAGGACGTCGTGCGGCGGTTTATAAACATACTAAGATTACCCGTGTAGCACAAAGCCAATTGTGCGCACATCCATGTCAGGGCCTACTAGTAGTTTTCCGTGCGTCTGGTTGCCTGGGGTCAAAATATGAGTGGTGAAGCCATTTTGTATGCGCCACAAGTATCGGTGTATTCCGTGGCGCACATGTATCGTTGTTCGCCACCCATAAAGTTGGAATGCCTGTGCGAACTTGTTTTGTGGAGGACAACCGATTTTTTGCCACTAGTGCTGATTCAGCTATAAGCTTTTTCTTACTAGTGCAAGACAGTCCAATAACACGGATGCGAAAACCCTATTCTACGCGTCCGAATTCCACCACGAACTCCAAAGCATCAAGAGAGAGCCTCACGGAGACAATCTTCCGTTCGGAGTTCCGAGAACTCAAGATAACAAGTTCCACAAAAAATGAGGAGGAATCAATTTTTGTTTGGTGAAAGGGTAGATCTAGGTCTTTTCCACCATATCCTTGAGGTATCAAGTTTGAGTGGTTGAGAAGTGCATTTAAACCTTGATAAAAATGAAGGAGAGATAGAGAGAGGACAGCATGAGCAACCTCACTAGTAGAAAAAGAGGCTTCCATAAGCCCCCATTAGTCCCCAAAATAATCGAATCGTGACCAAAGGGGTCTTTAGTCGCGGTTCGGGAGGAGACCCGCGACCAACTATCTGGGCCCAGCGCGCTCGGTCGACAGCTGGCGGACGGGAGGGGCTATAGTCCCGGTTGGCCTTGCCAACCGGGACTAATGGTTTGGGCCGACATGATTGAACTTCACACCTCCAGAGTTCTAATCATGGACTCTATGTATTCGGATTCAAATCTTTGGGCCGACATGAGAAAAATGCTGCAGAAGTAATTATTTTCAATCATTTGCGCTCTATATTGATCATTCTCTTTCGTTCATTTCCCTATATGAATTAACTAATAACTCCCTTGTTCATTTAATTTTCTTTGCCCTGTAGGGTTTGGAGACGGTTCTCAGAACTGATTGTCGGTGAATTCAAACATGAGCTAGAATTTAGAAGGTTACTTAATGTGGATAAGCAGCCACCGGGGACCAATCTATGTGGATACTATGTTTGTGAGAACATCCTGAGACACACCTCTGAGCGGAAGGCGTCGGATAGCTTGCGGAAGACGACGGATAACTTGCGGAAGAAGCTTAGTCCAGAAGCTCGCTTCCGACCAATTCAAGAGAAATTAGCAGAATTTTTCATGAGGGAAGTCATCCATCCTAAAGGAGAACACTATACTGAGGATGAAGAACTTTTTATGCGGTAAATTGTGTATGGAAACTTGTTCGAAGTTGTATATGGTCACCCGAGATTGAATATATATTATATATTTCTCTTGAATTCTTCTTGTTTGAAATTTCATATGCATGTATATAGTAGCGTAGAATATATGTACTGAAACTTCATCAAAATTAAAATAAAACACAAAATAAAATATAAAAGAAATAAGACACTACAAATTAAAAAGAAACCAGGTTTAGGGGGGCTAAAACCCTAAACCTGTGGAGGAGGCCTTTAGTCGCGGTTAGCCACGAGAACCGGGACTAAAGGACCTCCGCCCCGACGGACTCCTTGCACCCACGTGGACGGGCCTTTAGTCGCGGTTCGTAAGCGGCGCGACTAAAAGGAGGGGGTGGCCTTTAGTCGCGCATATTTAGTCCCGGTTGCACAGCCGGGATTAATGGCCTTTGCGAACCGGGAGACATGTATTTGTAATTTTTTCAGCCGGGACAAGATATTCCGCCCCTAGATATTTGTAGGGAAATCTCCGACAAAAAATCCGGGCTTTATGCCCCAGAAATTCCTGTTGGATGTATGTCTAAGAGATAATAAAATACATTTCTTTTATTGTTAATGTAATCATTGTTCCGATATTTTTGGTAAAATCTGAACCCCTTTTGCAATGCTTGAGGTTACATCGACTGTACCAGGATCGTGCACCGAGGAGGTACACGGCGTGTCTTTCATCAGAGCAAAACCATATCCTGTTATTAGCAATTCTGTTAAATAATCTAATTACACATATCTACTGGTTTCGGCAGGCATTTAGTCCCATCCGTCTCATATTAATTGTCTTAAAGTTAGAGAAAAATCGATGTATCTAGCACTAAAATATATATAGATATATCTACTTTGTCAAACTTTGATATAATTAATATGAGACGGAGGGAGTACTAATATTTCCCCACACGAAGGAGGCCGCACATGGTGGCCTCACCATTTGAACCTGAAGGGATATTAAGGTGTATATAGTTTTTTTTTTCAGATTTCAACGGGGACTTCTGATAAATAATTAAGGTGTATATAGTTCACTCTCTTCGGTGTTAAGTACGTACTGGCAGGTCGCAAACGCTCACATCGCATGGATATGCTCATAACTATTTTCTGTTGCGAATAGATATGCTCATAACTTCATAAGCCTGATATGTCAAGCAAATTATTACACAAACACAGGATCTACCGCCGAAATATGGATCTCTACTGGATGTCGCGTACAAGCTAGAACAGCGGTGCATCATCTCGCGGAGTTAATACTACGGGGCTGAAATGAACTCCCGGCGGGTACTGCCCCCACCGCTGGACGACGGATTCGGTGACGGGCGGCGCTGTGTATGGAGAAGGGCGACGCCGCCGCGGATTTCTCCAGACGGGCCGCGAAGCCGCCGTTGTCATGTCCGCCGCCCTTTGGCTCCTTCTTCTCTCGCGCGACTCGATGGCAGCTAGGGCCCTCATGTAGGGACGCTGCCTCGTCATGTCTCGCCGGCAACGCATGTCTGCCTCAGCTAGTTGTCATCAACTCATTCTTTTCCTCTGTACTAGTTGCCATGTACGTGCAACGCACGTCTTTACAATTAAAGGGGGCATTTTACAAGTGAAAAATAACCCGTCTCCTTTTGGTGCAAGTCTGAAATCACAACAGTGTGGTACCATAACTCATTATTTGCAGGAAAATCATGGCAGTATATATTAAGTGGGCGTGGAGCAGATGTCTGACAACACGGTCGGGCAAATTGCGCATGTGCCGAATAATGATAAAAGCAAAGTTAAATCTGCACCGCACATCATGTTAAGTCAAACCGTCTCGAAATCAGCTCCAGCTATATTCTCTAACTACACCTTAATTATTTTGTGATCTAACGTCCAATATAAACAAAACAAAAAAGATTTTCTCAACTACTCTTCACTGAATTAGGATTTAGGGTACTCAACCGGTTTCTCATACTCAAATATAACCTTGAGATAAGTTTTCTTCAGAATCCCCACAAATTTTTGTTCGAAAAGCATACATTGATTTTCTGAAATAATCGTCACTGAATTAGGATTTCAGATACTCAACCGGTTGCTCATACCCAAATATAACGTTTAGATAAGTTGTCTTCAGAATCCATACAAACTTTTATTCGGAAGCATACGTTGATTTTCTCAATTATCGTCACTGAATTAGGATTGATGATACCCAACTGGTTTCTCATACTCGAATATACTCAAACACAACCAATTTTCTCAAATAATATCATGATTTTTTTTCGGAAGCATATATTGATTTTCTCAAATACTAAATTATGAACAAGCCATCCATATTTTATCAATGGTAAAACTAACAAGCATATCCAATTGTCTCAAACATATTTTAATATATTTGAAAGCATTACAGACTAAATAAGACGACAAATGTCAGTGTAGCCATTTCCTGGTAAACATAGTATGCCCCCAAGCTACGAAGCAGCAATATATACTATGTAACATTTATTAACTTTATGAGTGTAGACAGATGCAGTTAACTTTGCACAAACAAATTTAACAAACTCTGAGAAGATGCGATATGGGTGCTTGTTGGCTCGCCTGGTACAAGTCTAACCACGTGAAATTACCTTTCTTCAGCTTCGGGAATTTAACTCCTATTTCTTGTTTTCCATCTACAATACAAAACAGAAAAAAAACCTTTATACATTTCCAAACATTACATTTACCTCGAGAACATACAACATTTGCAGTAATAGGGAATGCCACAACCATGATATACAAGTGATGAATCGCACAAAGTTATATCATCACACAATCAGACATGAACCATGCAGACATCAGCCACGATTTCCTACTGTTTAAAGAGACGCATATGTTAAGTGTTTAAAAGACTAAGACAAAAGTTTGCGTCATCAGTAGCATCGGTGGTGACGGGCGCCTTTCCTTGAGGAGCTGGACGTCGGCAAGCTCCTCACTTCGTGAAGCAACTACATGTTAAACAGTGCGTATGCCTCTGCAACGACAGCACGCTGTCCCGCTTGACCTCCGCATCCTCCCCATCCATCTCGACGATGATTCCGAGGACTCGAAGTTCTTCAAGCAGCCGTCTCTCCGGCACCGACAGATCCTTCATTGAAGATAGCCTGGGCCTGCACGTCGCGGGAGTCGCGTAGAGGCAACACGCGACAAGCGCGTTGTGTCTGCCGTGCCCGTGGCCGGTTGGTCTCGGGTGGGTGCCTCAGGCTGGCGCGTCGGGCAGGCAATGGAGGCCGGTTGACGCCGTACGGCAGCGGAAGATCGCTTCGCGCAGGCGGGGATGGATGTAGGCAGGCCACGGGCGATCGCAGCGCACATGCGGGGATGGAGTCCGGCCGGCCACGGCCGGCCGCGTCGGGCATGCAGCGACAGGCGAGGATGGAGGCCAGCCGTGTTATTTCTCATGTGTGGATTAGCCCTTTCGAACGTGTGTCTTTTAATCAGAATAAACGAATCGTTTTTTCTTTACTTGACGGTGGCATGGCCTGTAATTTCTCCATGTGTTTGCTGAGCTCAACATTGGAGCGACGTGGTCCGTTTGATTTTCCTAATTTGACGGCTGAGATTAACTGTATCTACGAAGTTTGCTCTTTTATAAGTAGTTTAGATAAATGGCCTGTCAAGCCCCGGCCCACACCTTCCCCTCAAAATTTGCCACCCTCGACAAAAATATATGCACTACACGTGCGCATCCTATATTTCTCTGTCCTCTTTCTAATAATTTCATAGAAAATACGTTGATTTTTTTTTTGACAAAACGGGGTCTCCCATCGATTCCATATAAAGAAACCGCCAAGTTATTACAACACTCCTGAGAAAAAGAAAAAAAAACAGAGAGGCAAAATAAGAACGACCCCAACAAGAACTCCAACCCCTAAAACTAGGGAAAATGCTTAACTTAGGCTGACCTGACGCGCGTTCGCACAGGTCCCTCCCCCCCACTCCACCCCCGCCCCGGCTCGCCCGCGTAGCACTGGTTTTGTGGGCCGTTTAGATTCTTTTTGCCCAATAACAAGTTACGTCCATTCTTTTGACCATAAAAAGCTCAATTATTTAATTAGCTATTTACAGTTATTTGGCCAAGATTTTTCATACATGCGGAAATATTGCAACAAACCACACACGCTCCCATCAGTAGCCATCTGTACGCAAGTATTATTGTCATTTCGATCAATGTTGGATATGTCTTTAAAATTTATAACAAAGTCGCACATATTTTATTTAGAAAGTATACGCGAGATGTTGCATGACAACACAACACAAGTCGCAAGCACAATGCAGCTTCACCTTTCCACCCCATAAAGCCTCCGTTGGCACCTCTATCCCACTAAGGAGCAAAAGGTGAGGACACGCGTTGAGGGCGATAAGTGGCGACACCACCGGCGAGGCCGCCGTGAGGGTCATCGGCGCCAAGGGGGATCGCGATCTCTCTTGCCCCCTATACCGAGAGGTTGTCTGCCCTCTCGCGGATCCGGGCATCCAAGGGAGAGTCTGCTCGCCTGACACCCGAGGGTGTCTGCCTTCTAGCGTGTTCTCGGAGGACCGGGTGGCACTGGTAGAAAATAGGCCTTCCATACACCCCCATTAGTCCCCAAAAGTATCGACCCGCGACTATAGGGGTCTCTAGTCGCGGTTCGGGAGGAGACCCGCGACCAACAGTCTAGGCCCAGCGCGCTCGGTCCACAGCTGGCGGACGGGAGGGGCTTTAGTCCCGGTTGGCCAGGCCAACCGGGACTAATAGGTCCCCAAGTCCTTTAGCCGCGGTTGTCCAGGTGAACCGGGACTAAAGGCCCATCCCTATATAGGGACTCAGCTCGCTGCACTTAGCCACATTTGGTGTCACTTCTGCTCACAACATTCACAAGGGGTGGTGGGTATGCTTTTGGTTCCTACTATGCACACAAGGTGTTCGATGAAATGCCCGATAGCATGAAACACACATGATATGAAGTGTCCGAGCCGCACTTGAGCGTTTTCATTTATTTTACCTCCGCGATCGCGGTTAGCAACTTGAACCTTTCATGATTTGTATTATTTCCAGTTAGTTAGTTTAACAAATGCATGATGGTTATGCAGATGAATCGGCAATGGATGTACGGTAACCGACTCTCCCGCGAGTTCACTACGGGTTTGAAAGATTTCCTCGTAGTGGCAAATGCGAACAAGCAGCGAGGTTTTATTATCTGTCCATGTGCTGAATGTAAGAATGAGAAGGGTCACTCCTCCTCAAGAGTCGTTCACATGCACCTGCTTCGGCACGGTTTCATGCCAAGCTATAATTGTTGGACCAAGCATGGAGAAAGAGGGGTTAGAATGGAATAAGATGAAGAAGAGGATGATATCGATTTCAACTATCATGTTAGAGGATCACACGGAGACGCTGCGAAACTGACAAGGAGAGGGAGAATTTGGATCGCATGTTAGAGGATCACACGAAGTCGCTGTACCCAGGATGCGACAATAGTCTGAAAAAGCTGGGCTGCACACTGGATTTGCTGAAATGGAAGGCACGGGAAGGTGTAGCTGACTCATCATTTGAAAATTTGCTGAAAATGTTGAAGAATATGTTTCCGAAGAATAACGAGTTGCCTGCCAGTACGTACGAAGCAAAGAAGGTTGTGTGCCCTCTAGGTTTAGAGATTCTGAAGATACATGCATGCATTAACGACTGCATCCTCTACCGCGGTGCATACGAGGATTTGAATGAATGCCCTGTATGCATGCATTGCGTTATCAGATCAGAGGCGATGACCCTGGTGACGATGTTGAGGGCGAGAAACCCAGGAAGAGGGTTCCCGCCAAGGTGATGTGGTATGCTCCTATAATACCTCGGCTGAAACGCCTGTTCAGGAACAAAGAGCATGCCAAGTTGTTGCGATGGCACAAAGAGGACCGTAAGTCCGACGGGGAGTTGAGACACCCCGCTGATGGAACGCAATGGAGAAAGATCGACAGAGAGCTCAAAGATTTTGCAGCTGACGCAAGGAACATAAGATTTGGTCTAAGTACTGATGGCATGAATCCTTTTGGCGAGCAGAGCTCCAGCCATAGCACCTGGACCGTGACTCTATGCATCTACAACCTTCCTCCTTGGTTGTGCATGAAGAGGAAGTTCATTATGATGACAGTGCTCATCCAAGGTCCGAAGCAACCCGGCAACGACATCGATGTGTACCTAAGGCCATTAGTTGATGAACTTTTACAATTGTGGGGCAGACCTGGTGTACCTGTGTGGGATGAGCACAAAGAAGAGGAATTTAACCTACGAGCGTTGCTTTTTGTAACCATCAACGATTGGCCTGCTCTCAGTAACCTTTCGGGACAGTCAAATAAGGGATACAAAGCATGCACGCACTGCTTACATGAGACTGAAAGTGTATTTTTGGATAATTGTAGGAAGAACGTGTACCTGGGTCATCGTCGATTTCTTCCCCGAAATCATAACGTAAAAAAGAAAGGCAAGCATTTCAACGGCAAGGCAGATCACCGGCCGAAGCCCGCGGAACGTACTGGAGCTGAGATATTTGATATGGTCAAGGATTTGAAAGTCATCTTTGGAAAGGGTCCTGGCGGACAATCAGTTCCGCAGGGAGTTGACGGGCACGTACCCATGTGGAAAAAGAAATCGATATTTTGGGAGCTACAGTATTGGAAAGTCCTAGATGTCCGCTCTGCAATCGACGTGATGCATGTTACGAAGAATGTTTGCGTGAACCTGCTAAGCTTCTTGGGCGTGTATGGGAAGACAAATGATACAAAGGAAGCACGGCAGGACTAGCAACTTTTGAAAGACCCAGATGACCGGCATCCGGAATGGTTTCAAGGTCGTGCCAGCTACGCTCTTACGAAAGAAGAGAAGGTCATTTTTTTGAATGCCTGAGCAGTATGAAGGTCTCGTCTGGCTTCTCGTCGAATATAAAGGGAATAATAAACATGGCGGACAAAAAGTTCCAAGACCTGAAGTCTCACGACTGCCACGTGATTATGACGCAATTGCTTCCGATTGCTTTGAGGGGGCTCCTACCGGAAAATGTTCGAGTAGCCATTGTGAAGCAATGTGCATTCCTCAATGCAATATCTCAGAAGGTAATCAGTCCAGAAGATCTACCACGGTTACAGAACGATGTGGTCCAATGTCTTATCAGTTTCGAGTTGGTGTTTCCACCATCCTTCTTCAATATCATCACGCACCTCCTGGTCCACCTAGTCGAAGAGATTTCCATTCTCGGTCCTGTATTTCTACACAATATGTTCCCCTTCGAGAGGTTTATGGGAGTATTAAAGAAATATGTTCGTAACCGTGCTAGGCCAGAAGGAAGCATCGTAAAGGGCTATGGAAATGAGGAGTTAATTGAGTTCTGCATTGACTATGTTCCTGACCTTAAGCCGATTGGTATTCCTTAATCACGGCACGAGGGGAGACTAAGTGGAAAAGGCACGATCGGAAGGAAATCAACGATATGTATGGACGGTCATTCTATGACTGAAGCACACCACACAGTTCTGCAAAATTCGAGCTTGGTGGCTCCGTACTTCGAGCAACACAAGAATATTTTACGCTCGGACAACCTGGGGAAGCCTGAATCATGGATTAGAAAGGCCCACATGGAGACTTTCGGCAGTTGGTTGCGAAAACATTTAATGAATGACAATGATGTTGGAGATCAGCTGTACATG